>JANHGN010015656.1:10625-22903 GCA_024605025.1 Megaceryle maxima
GAAGCAAGACTGATTTTTCATGTGCAGTATGAAGTGTAAAGCAGTTCCTTGCACTACTCAGTGCTATGGTTAAACTAACCCTTTGGGGAGAACCTCCTGCCCCAAAAAAGACTGCTGTCAACACTGCCTACTGTCTCCCAGTGAATAGGGTCTGTTAGCTCTCATAGGCTCAGACACCACACGAGCAAATCTGACCTTCTGGTGCTTTTTGAAATGAGGTTTTTATTTTGATTTAATCTTTTCATTTGTACTGTTTAGAAAATCCACAGAAAAGAGCAAGGACAAATGGCAGGGTAAAGATAAAAAGAAATTAACTGTACCTAACCTGCTTCAGAAATAGCTTTCAGTAGTCACCTGTTTACCCATTCGAGGTGTGACAAGTAGTAGAGGAAATGCTATTTTAAGATGAATAGGCTTTGAGGCTTTGGGATGAGAAAGAAGACAAAGTTTTGCTGTTCTGCAGAGAATCAGGTTAAATAAACTCAGTCTGTCTTGCATACTGTAACAGTAATTCTTAAAATATTATGTTGAAGATGATGTTTTTCTTTAGTTATATATATATATATATTTTTACCTTTTCTTGCTGTGCAGGGAATCTGCTTTGCTCTTGTTTTGTACCTGTTTTGACCTAGTAAAGCTGCAGTGAGGCTTTCTAGAGCTTCACATCATCAGATTCTGTTTCCACCATTGTACTTAGAACAAGCCATAAATAAAGAAGGTTAAGTGTGATAGTGCTATAAATAAATGACAAATGCAGCAAGTCTCCAGAAGGATCACGCTCATTTGTAGGACATGGGCTGAGTTTCAGCACAAGGTAGTATGAAAACAATTGCTGATCTTTATTAAACTCTCCCTTTGTTACCAGTGTCTAAAGGGCCTCCCTAGTCACAGGGGACTACACTGAAACACTAAATCCAGCTTTATAAACTGTCATTACAAACCTACTTCTGTATTGCTGCTTTTTACCTAGATTTTTAGACTAGATGTGATCTTTTTCAAGTGTTATTCCAGTGGCAATTAGGATTTCAGAACTGAACTGGTCTTTTGGGAACCCGTTCAGGCTGTTTTATATTGGGATTCTTAGGAAAGGAGTTTCCCTGCTGAATGTTACATACATGCAAGAACAGACACTGGTGTTTGCTGCTGTAAACAGCCAGGGGAAGCAGCATTTAACTCTTATGTTCATCCACAACCTCTGCGTGTGACAGGATTCGTATCAATTGTCACATGTCTTTAATACCCTGCAGCATGAACTGGGCAGACTCAGCACTGCTTGTGACCACTAGTGTAACACAAGTCAAGGGCTTTTTTTCTCTAATGCATTCTCTTAATAGAAAACTTGAAATTAAGTTAGGAATATGGGCAGTAACCAGGCTATTTTGGGGGTTTTTATTATTTTTAATTGTTCTAAAATTTCCTGTATCTTGTTGGTAAGAGAGGAGGTGAATGTCGTGGATCTAACAGTGGGAAAGGAATACTTGGTAAGGTTCACAAAATACTGCTGTCCTGTCTGAGGTCAAGGAAAAACACTGTTGAAGAAGGAGGATTAGATGGGAAGGACTGACAGACAGAGAGACTGTATATTGTGGTGCTTAAGAGATTTCTTCGGGTTGTTTTTGTTGTGCAATGTATTTGTTTTAAACTCTTCACACTACTTACCAACTGACTACTGTGACAGAATAGACAATTCCTTCTTAGGAGACTGACTGCTGGCAAAAGAGTTCCAGGTACAGAAGGATTCATTCTTGCCTTCTCACAGGACAGCCAGCTCAGCTCGGGGTTGTACCCAAGATTTCTGGTTCCAGGAGAGCGAGTCAGGTACAGCACAACAGTTCCAGGCTAGGCCTGGTCCAGGAGCACTGACACTCCATCACCAACAGAATCTTTAGAAAGAATGTCCCCGTTCATGCTTGAGCTCCTTTGAAGTCTGGCTATTGAACTGAATTCTTATTTTAGTTACTGAGTGAGCCAGTAATGTTGTTTTTTCCAGGCTTTTACTGTTTCAACTAAAGCTAAGTCCTGGTATAATTAACTAACAGAGCTGTGTACAAACAAACCAAAACAAATGGAGTGCATCTTCCTCCTTCCCCAAGCCCGTTTCCTGTTTCCAGTGCTACAGCTCATTACCACATAGTTTGTCAGATGCTGAAACCACTTCTGAAGTGATTGTGTGTAAATAAATCAGGGCACACATTCCTGACTGGATTTTTTTTCCTTCCAGACTACCTAATGATGAATTTTTTTGTGTGCTGGGTGGTAGGGGGTGTGGCTGATGAACTGATGTCACTAGAAAAATCATGTTTTGTTGCCAAACCCAGTCCATTTTCACTCTGTGTTCTGTAAGGGCCTCACTTTTCCAAAGCTGGCATCTTTATTTAAATTATTTCATCTTTTCCCATTCAGCTTTGCAGGTTAGTGCTGCTGCTGAAGTTTGCTCAGTATCAACTAACCTCTTGAGTTTCACTTTAAAGAAAGCTTAACTGACAGCACACTTGGAAAGCAGCTTTTAAATCCACGTGGCTCTTTATGCTTTTACAATGCAAGTGTCCCCTGCCTTGGTAATTGCCCAGCACACGAACATACGCTGACCATTTTCCGTGTCCTTTCTTTCACTTTTGACTTTATAAAGTCAAAGATTTCCAACAGTTGTACAGGCTAATCTCATTTAGAGAAGCCATAATTGTTGTGCTAACAAGGAGCAGCTCCTTGGGGGAGTGAGTGTGCAAAGAGGGGAAGTTTGGAATAGTTCAGCAAGGTTTAGCAGCTTGAGGGCTGTGATAACAATACAGTTTTCCGCATGGCTACAGGAGAGACAAGTATATTGGATATGACCAAAAAAAAAGGGATGAAACATACTCAGATCTTTGTAACCCATCTTAGATGCACAGATTTCATCAAATCTAATCAAAAACTATTGGGACTTTCAGCTGAAGTTGAGTGCATTCCTGAAAATAGTGAAATGTTCCTCAATTATCAGTGTGATTAACGGGAACGCCTCTCAGAGCACATCACCTGCACTTTTCCACCAATAAGAGCTTAATTTTCTTTCCAGCTACTTGAGATCAGTGAAGATACTCAGTGCCTAAAGAACTGGGGGGGTTGATACTGAAGGGTATGTTGTATTTGCAGCTAAACTGCCAAACCCCAATACCATATAGGGAAGTCACTTTAAATAGTTGAAGCCAGAGCTAAGACAGAGTTGCTTTTAGTTCAGTCCTCACCGTTTAGGGAAGGGAAAGGATTTGCCTTTGCTCTTTTACTTGCTTAAAAAGTACTATTGGTAATACAGAAGGTTATACAAAGATGAGAACTCATCAAGAAATCTTTTATCCAAAAATTTCCTAACACAAACAATATCTAGCTTTTCAACTTCCAAACACCACATTAACACCAGCAACTATACTGGAATTATTACCAGGAAGACCAAATAGCACTAATTTGGGCTGTTACATCTTAATCTAAATTGTGAGGAAAGCTTTTTGTGCATCTGCTGTTTGCAACAGGATGTTACACTGCAGTTTGGGTGAGTAATGGATCACAGATTTCTGAGCCCCTAAATGGATTTTTACCAGTGAAGTTTTCTTGTTAACCTCTGAATATTGCTTTGCTGAAGAAGCTTAACATGCTAGATGGAGTTCCAGGTGAAAAAAAAAAACCCAGATGATGTAGGCTCTCTAAAATATAAAGAGCAAGATCTATGGAAATACAGTCTCAGGGAGGAGAATGTGACCCTGCTCCGGGACAAGTGAGTGTTTGATTGCTGAGAACTCCTTGGAGCTGAGTCACAGCTCCACATGCCTTTTCCTTCCCCCCAGCAGTCTCTGTTTTAAGAGCTTTTCTTGGGGGGGGGGGAAGGGGGAGTTTTGCCTTAACTACAGGTCTTAATTTAGGGATGAAAGGAGAGTGGGGGAGGAGGAAATAGGGCTTTCCTACAATGATGGATTTATGTGTGCCAGGACAGCAGGAGCAGTGCTTTGGGCTGGAGTTCCCAGAAAAGGCTTTCTTCTGTTTCATTAACAATTTATTAAACGTGGCTGCACCAAGAGGCATTGCTGTATGGATTTAACTGATAGAACAGGAAGGTGACCTATGACTGTGTTGTTTTAATTATTCAGTCACAGTGATGTGAAGAATAAAGTATTAACATATACCCTGCAGTCTTTAGCTTCTCCCAGAGAGCTGTCCTAGCTCCAGGCAGGAATACCAAGGCAGTTGTTCGATGGTTATTGGCTCTGGTATGACCAGAAAAGAGCCATCCTACTGATTCCCATTAGAAAACACCTTTCACAGTTTCCTGAAGCAGGCAAATTTGTCTGCCTGCTCCTGAGCCAGTGGCCAGTGCCTGGGGAACTGGTGAACTGTTTACAGCTGACTCCAGCACTGCCAGACTGTGCCAGGATTCTCCCACCAGTAGGCAAGCAAGGACACTTCTCAACCCAAACCCAAAGCCAAGCAGTGACCAAATGTTTGTCCAATTCTGGCCGCTGCATTGCAGTGAGGAAACAACAGCAGTAGCAGTGGTTGCACTTACACTTTATTTTGAAAGGTTTTTGAACAAATGGGAATTGGAATGGGAATGAAATAGAATTAGGAATAGGAATAGAACACATGGAAAAACTTGGGAAAAGCAAAGCAACTACAGGATGAGTGTTCATGTGATTCTGCAGTTAGATTCTACTGCGTTAGTTTAGAAATACAGCTGATGGTGACTAGAAAAACAGACCTGTTTCTCATGACTTAGGATGGCCTGCTGGAAGTAGGAATTGCTGTGGCATTTCCACATTTTAGGTGCATGATTGCGACTCCTTCGGTTGCACAGCTGGATTTCCTGTGTGCCAGCTGTGGTGGTGGTTGTCACTCTTCCCCACCATGCACATGCACAGAACTCAGAGCAAAACAAAATGTGTATTGCCTTGAAGAATCTAATGCATAGCCCGTGGATGCAAGCCTGGGGTAGGCTTCAACTTGTCCAAACTTCTCCTGTTTGTTCTTTGGGAAATTAGTCAACAATTCTGCATTGGAGCCAGGAGGAAAAGAATGTTTTTCTTGGAAAACAGACCATTTTTCTTGGAAAACAGACCATCTTTCTCCTTTCTCTTGTCATGCCGGAGGCTCAGTCAGCTTGAGTTTAGCCAACACTGAAGTTGTTACCTCTGCTTCTTGTTTAACTGTATGTATTTAATCTATCATCTCTATATAGGTACATTTTTTTTCTTTGTCCTTTTGTTGCCTTTTCCCTACTACAGATGGTAGCAAGGTTCATTTTCTAGAGTCAGATACAGGTATGATACCTATACGGACAGACACCTTTAGATGTTATTAACTGTCATTACCCCCTATACATATTTAACAGTGTTTGCTGAATCGTACCTTGGAGGTCTTCGTAGGGGTAAATTAGTCCTAGGGAACTGTAGTTATGAGATGGAGTTAACGATGTCATCTCACAAGAAGTCATGCCAAGGTGGTTGGTTTTTTTCAGGCAAAAAGGCTGTACAGTTGTATGCTTCAGATGGAAGGGCTTAGTTTGATGGATGGAAGGATGAATTTATGTATCTTTATATCAAGATACAGATTTAGTAAGGGATTTTTAATAATTACAGATGTGCAGTTTGAACTTTCACTGTGTCTTTCAGTAGTCGAGGCAACCGGGTGGTTATAATACACTTGATTGTTTTCAGGGTTGTAGCTGCATCAAAACTGACCAGAACTGAAACCTTTGTGCTGTTAGAAAACCGAACGTTGGCAGCTATCACTCTTGTCTCCCCTACACTTATGCTTGGACATAAGTGCTTTGTTGTGAGTTGTTGAACATTCGTGTCTCAAGAGCTTGTAATGGAGACAATAAGTTGCTGCTGGGTAGCCACGTAGTCATGACAGTCTGCAGCCACTGGCTTCATCAGGGCTGCCTGACAAACCATTCAGAACCAGCAAGGTGGTCTGTTTTCAACCCCAGAGCTGGCAGTAACTACATCACCATTGGGATTTTTCTTAAATTCATGTTAAAAGAGTCTAGCTACTCAACACAGTGCAGAGATTTCCACAGCGTTTACCTTAAATTAGTAGATGAATGATCAGAGCTGGACTGTGTCGTTGGGCACAATTCAGTGGGAGATCTCCCTCTTAACATGTTCTCTCTCCTTTTCATTGTAGGCAAACTGAAGGATCTTGGGAATTTGGTTCTCCGCCCCTTTGGCCTGTCAACAGAAAATTTCCAGATAAAACAGGATTCATCAAGTGGTTCATACTCAATCAATTTTGTTCAAAATCCCAACAATAACAGATAACATTAATTCAATCTTGTTCTGCTGGCTTTCAGGCTTTGTGATCGTGTGCTTGCACCTACCAATAAAAGGATTCAGCAAACATTCTTCACGCTCCCCAAGTGAAGATAAGACTCCAGCATAATCATTTTCCTGCTTGTGAAATTATTGACACTGTGGATGTAAAGCAAGTCATTTGACTTCTCTTAGTGATAACTGTCCAGTAGGTGATTTTTTTTTAATTATTTTTTTTTTTAATTCTTTATTTTCTTCCCTTGTGGTGTTTGGCTTATGCAACAGTCAACTTCATTCTTTTGGCCTCTCCCAGGCTGGCAGCACCATTCTAGCAAGCACTTCATTTGAATCAAAGTGCTGATCAGGCAGCTGGAGCCAAGGCTTGAGGTTTGACCCCAGCCACCAACTCAGCCCCATGCACCCCCCTCTCTCACTGCCCTTCTGGGGGCTGGGGTAGAGGATCAGAAGAGGGAAAGTGAGAAAAGTTGTTGAGGTAACAACAGTTTAATAAGTGAAATAAATCTGTGTGCACGAGCAAAGCAGAACAAGGAATTCACTGAGCGCTTCTGGGCAGGCAGGAGAAAAGGAAAGCTGGGCTCCAGCATAGGTAGTGGTTATGTGGGAAGATGAACACCATCACTCCACAAGTCCTGCTTCTTCCTTCTTCCCCCAGCTTTGTCTGCTCCCCCTGACATCCTGTGGTCTGGAATATCCCTCTGGTCAGTTGGGGTCAGATGTGTCCCCTCCCAGCTTCTTCTGCACCCCTGGTGGGGTGGTGGGAGAGCAGAAGACCTTGACTCTGTGCAAGTGCTGCTCAGCTGTAGCTAAAACATCCCCCTGGTAGCAAGGCTGTTTTCAGCACAAATCCAAAACATAGCCCCACCTGAGCTACTGAAAATTAACTCTATCCCAGCCCAAACCAGCACAGCAAGAACAAAGCCTGATGGTGTCTTGGGGAATCAGTGAACCTATCAGAAGCACTTCTCCATGCTCAGCAGCAGGTGGCTATGAGTGACAGCATGCATGGAAGCAAGCCAGCCTCATCCGTGGAGTCATTTTTCTTTGTAATAAAGGCTTGATATTTCCCTTGGTTTGGTTTGTGAAGTTCTTGCCTTCCTTGAGTCCTTCCCGGGGTGGTAGTGTTGCTTAAAGCGCTTCAAGCTGCCCACAAGTCCCATACTTGGGAGATGTTAATTTGAAGCATTTGATGTTTTTGGCATGCTTCTAGCAGTGTCAGAAATTAACCCCAGAGCAGTTCCTTTACTTTTGATTCATTTTTATGAAGGCAACAAGGAAATTTGGTGTGTTTCTCTCCCTGTCTCTCTCCTCTCTCTCTCTCTCTCCATGCTTTGTGACGGTACCGTAAATGTAGTCAAATTTTCCTGCCTGAGAATCGCTCACGTTGCAGATACCCAGCCTGGCAAACAAATGAGTGATGTTAAATTTGACTGCAAAAGATCTTTGTCGTATGCTAGACCTAGAGGACGTGGAAATACCCACATCTAGAGAGATGCTGTTGGAGTAGTTCATTCAGGTTTTGGAGAAGGGGTGTCTTTTATAATTCCTACTGCCTGGGTTTTTACTGATGTTTCTGTATCGCAGTGTTTACATGGGAGGCAGATTTTTCAGTTGTCTGCATGCAGATTTCAGGACGTGACTTAATGAAATAATTAGTGGTGGCTGGCTGTTGGCTAGTGCTTGTCATCTTGAATTTATTTCAGGAAGTCTCTTTGTGTGTACTGAAATTACAGAGCTCCAGTCTTTACACTCTTATGCCTGAAAGGAGCCATCTCAAGCCCAGGCATTCTTGGTGCTTTATTTTCATTTTATCTGTGCAGGGATTTTCTTTTTGATTGTTGTTTAACTCTGTCCTGTCCCATTTTTAGTTTCCAAACAATCAGGTAACCCCAAAGTCAAAGCTAGCTCAAGTCTACAGTGAGTGTGTATGGAGTCTAGGGGAATTAAAATGTCATGGTCAAAAGAAGAGAGAAACCTTAATTTCCAGTGAGGCCAGTGCAGCCTTTAACATCATCTGCATAATTAAAATGTCACTTAAGTAAATAACAGAAACAGCCTCTAGGATTTCCCCGTGCTGGAACTGTAACTCCACCATGCTTTGCTGGAGTCAAGTGTGCAAGACTGCATTTCCTTTACTGATAAAATGTAGGCAGACGAGCGGGCATGTGGATGGGAGCGCTGCTGGAGAGGGGGTTGCCAGCCAGAGACCGGCTGCCTCAAGACTCCGGCATCCAGGAGGCCTCCAGAAACCTCTCTGCTTCTGAACCGAGCTCTTCAGGCTCAGGGCAGGCTTGTGGGGTTGGGCAGTGTTGGGACCAGTGCAAATGTTCATAATACGTGGCACGAGTGAGCCAAAGCCGTTGCAGCCACTTTGCTTGCCGCACTCGTGTTTGTAATTTGTGTTGTGGGAAAGAGGAGGGTTAATGTCACTGGAGGGTTAATGTCACTGGAGGTTGGGCACACACGGGGGACTTGGAACCACAGGTGACACCAAGTGACACTCACTAAACCAGACAGCTCTGGATGGAGGTGTTTGAGCCGATTAGACGGGGTGCTTGGGGATGTGGCGTCGGGTAGGATGGGTGGCGTTAGGTCGATGACTGGACGGGACGATCGTACAGGTCTCTTCCAATTCAGACATTTCTGTGATTCTTTGTTATCTGTCACTACACCAAGTTCTTTCTAGGTAAAATTTGTCTTGTTTAACATCATCGGCGACAGGGACAGTGGCACCGAGTGCACAGGTTTGCCGATGACACTGAGCTGTGGGGCGGCTGACACGCTGGAGGGAAGGGATCCATCCAGAGAGACCTCGGCAAGCTGGAGAGTTGGGCCCATGCCCTCCTGAAGTTCAACAAGACCAAACGGAAGGTCCTCCATCTGGGTCGGAGCAATCCCAAGCACCAGTATAGGCTGGGCAGGGACTGGCTCGAGAGCAGCCCTGAAGAAAAGGACGTAGAGGTGCTGGGGTACATGAAGCTCAACATGAGCCAGCAGTGTGCACTTGCAGCCCCGTAGGCCAGTCGTATCCTGGGCTGCATCAAGAGAAGCGTGGCCAGCAGGTCGAGGGAGATGATTCTCCCCCCCTGCTCCACTCTGGTGAGACCCCACCTGGAGTGCTGCGTCCAGTTCTGGAGCCCCTGTTACAGGAAGGATATGGATGTGCTGGAGCGTGGCCAGAGCAGGGCCACGGGGATGATCAGGGGGCTGGAGCACCTCTCCTCTGAGGACAGACTGAGAGAGTTGGGGTTGTTCAGTCTGGAGAAGTGAAGGCTCCAAGGAGACCTTCTGGTGGCCTTCCCGTATCTTAAGGGGGCTACAAGAAAGCTGGGGAGGGGCTTTTCAGGCTGTGAGGTAGTGGTAGGACTGGAGGGAATGGATCAAAACTAGAGGTGGGTAAAACCAGATTAGCCAGTAGGAAGAAGTTCTTCCCCATGAGGGTGGTGAGACACTGGAACAGCTTACCCAGAGAGGTGGGGGAAGCCCCAGCCCTGGAAGCTTTGAAGGCTGAGCTGGATGGGGCTCTGAGCAACCTGCTCTAGTGGGAGGTGTCCCTGCCCGTGGCAGGGGGGGTTGGAAACAGATGATCTTTGAGATCCCTTCCAACCCTGACAATTCTATGAAAATTCCAATTAATTGCCTGAAAGAAGTCCTTTTGCATTGTCCAAATACTGAAGAACTGCATTTCTTTTGCTTTTTATTTAGAAGGGATTCTTTTTTCTACCTAAACTAGTCATCCAAGCTGCCACCAGCAGGGTAATTTGTATTCCTCCTGGTGTAACTGGCCACAATTACAAAACGAAACCCTGCCAGAGTGTTTTGAGTCACGTGTTGGGCTTACAATCTCTAGCAGGAAAAAAATGTTGTACGAAACATAATCTTTTAAACAGAAGTGCTTTGTCACTGACAAGTTCCTTGCTAATTTGTTCCAATAGTTACTCACCCTTGTAACAAGCATGTGCCTTTCTTCCACTCTGAGTTGTCTTGTCCTCAACTCCCAACCTTTGCTCCTTCTAACTCTGCCTGCAAAATAAAAGAAGACTTTTTAGTACCCAGCCTTTTCTCCCTGAACATTTTTGTGTAGTCAGGAAGGGGCCTGTTGCTCCTCTCCATAAACTGAAGAGCCAGGGCTGCTTTAAACCTCTCCCCACAACTGTCCAGATTGTTTGTGTCTCGGACCTTTCATTTTTTTTGACCTTTAGGAAGGGTCCTCAGGACTGAGGCTGAGATGTAGTTTCTCTTGCAGGTAGATACCGTGTGTACTGCAGAGTGCCATGCCGCGTGCTACGTCTCCGTACTTAGACTTCCTAAGCCTGGCTGAATGACAAGGTCTGGTTCTGATGCATTTTCATTGCCTTTAATTCTTTCCTAACTTACCTGGGTTGTCAGGTTTGTGTCACTCTGCTGACCTGTCTGTATCCAGCAGACACTAAAAGCAAAGTGGGTGAACCCGTTGGCCGTCTCAGGAGAGAGCTGGGCTGCTTTTCAGTCTTGTTCCTGTTCTGCCCCGTTGGGAACAGAATGGCAAATGCATCGTCCCCATCGCTCTAAAGTGAGAAATGCCAAACACCAGTACCTCTGTGGTCAGCAACAGGTCCCCACCTCATTACCAGCGCTGCCTTTGTTCTCTTGGATCATCCTCACCTTTGTTAGTCATATTTTGTCTTTCCATACGCCTTGGTTTTATTTTGAATTGCTGCCTTCCTATCACTGTTGAACCTCCTGCCCATATAGCCAAAGGTTACCTCATTTTGTCTAGCATTTTAGAAACTCTGGGGTTTTTTTCCATTTTCTTATATCTGGACACGTTTACCCATTTTATTTTATTTTTTTCCTTCTAGTTTTAATTTATTTTTTAAAGCAGGGGTAGAAATGGAAATATTCTGTACATTTCCAAGTGGGTAAATGTGCAGAGATCTGTGGGTGAGTACAGCCTTGGGTGCTCTGTACCCACCAACTTCCAAGACACAGATTTTTGTCTCTAGACGTTCTAATATGGCTCAAAGTAACATATCCAGGATCTCACAGTGAAAACCCACTCTAGAAGTAATTTTAGGGAAGTCAAGAGTGCTCAGTACGTCTCCAGCAGTTTTATCTTTTCATTACAAAGGCACTTGAAAAGTAGCTCATCTGTTTTCTGGTGGTCCCGTTAGTCCTGTTTCCGGAGCTTTACCATCACACTCCTCGATACGTGCACAGTAGCTGGTTTAGTCTGTTGAAAATTGCTGCTGCTTCTTCCTCTACTTACTCTTCCCTCCCTGAACAGGTAATACCCAGTCATTGCCAGGCCAGTCATTTAAGTCATTCCACTACATAACCATATTCTAAAGCTTGGATCATTCTTTTATTTGTGAGGTTGTACAAATGTTCTTCTTGTACAGGAATATTAGGAGTAGGAATGAGGAAGAAGAAAGCTCTTTGTGCTCTCTGATAATTCACTCTATCCCTTCTGTTACCTTTATGTTTTCTTCTGCCTGTGTGATGGGAGTGGGATACCTGAGAGAGACGTCTTCACTCCCCCCTTCTCTGCTGCCACTGAAGCCAGCTCCACATCTTGAATCAAACCTGGACACAGAGAAAGGGCAGAGTGGATGGTTGGGTTAGCACAAAACCTACGTTACTAAAAAGCCAGCTGCTGAGCTGCCCCAGCAGAGCTGGCATGCAGGACTCAACCCACTCAGGATGACCTTCCCCACACTGGAACCCTCCATGCCATAAACCCAGGCTGCACGGTGCAGTGCAGCCATTTCCAGCCTCTCCCATTTATTCAAGGGATGGGAAGGATCGGTGAGGTTTTAAAATCTTTACAGGGTCCCTGTCATGTCCCATACTCAGTAATTCCCAGAATCACAGAGGCTGGAATAGACCTCCAAGATCATCAGGTCCAGCCAGTGACCCAACACCAGGACATCAGCCAGACCATGGCACTCAGCGCCACATCCAACCTTTCCTTAAACACCTCCAGGGATGGCGACTGCACCACCT
>JANHGN010015656.1:23003-38157 GCA_024605025.1 Megaceryle maxima
AGCCCAGCTCCCTCAGCCTCTCCTCATCAGACTTTCCCTCCAGTCCCTTCCCCAGCCTGGTCGCTCTCCTCTGGCCCCGCTCCAGCACCTCCAGATCCTTCTGGAAGCGAGGGGCCCAGAGCTGCACCCAGCACTCGAGGTGAGGCCACAATTCCATTTGTTCTTCCTGTGGTTATCCCCAGCACCAGACCCTTGCTGGGTCTCTGTAACCCACCCAGGCTGCATTTCTGCCCTTGCAGCACCACACTCAGCAGTGGCCAACAGGCAGGGCTTCTGAAACAGCTCTCACGCAGCTCCATGGTGCATATGAGAGGTTCCTGAGCCAGCAAACACTCACTAACGCCCTGAAACATCCTGGTCTTACCAGCTCCTCAGCGTAGCTGTCCACCCAGCCCTTGTGGAGAAGGGCTCCACAAACCTTGTCCAAATCTTGCTTTTATTTGATAGCACTTCAATGCAGTGGGAGGGGGGACGCTCCAAGAAGGTGTCTCCCCCAAAACACTCACCCTGACACATCTTGCCCCATACCCTTGTGAGCCAACCCACCAGAGCATCACAACGAAGCTGGCAGAGGAATGTTGGGATAGTTAGGATTTGATAAAGCACAAAGCTTTGAAGGGCAAATCCTCCCTTCCCTGATCAGCACAAAACTTCCTTGAGCTCTACCTCCCTCTGATTAGCACAGACATGGCTGGAGAGAAAGGAGATGCTGCTGGTCACCCGTTCCTCGGCTTTAATTAGCTGTGTTATTCCCAAGGGATTATTGCAATAGCCAAGCTCTGTTGCTGGCTGCTGCAGCCAGGAACCAATTACATCAATCAATGTGCCACCTCTTTTTAGCATTAGGTAAAGATGCGTTGGGGCGCATGTACCGTGCAGCATTCATACACTGCTCATTCACAAGCTTTCCCCACTTGGAAGAATCCCAGTATTTTCTTCTTCTGCAGCTTAATTTTATTTTTTTTAAAACCTGTGCAGACTCCTGCTTGAAAGGATGTAATTGCTGGGGAGGAGCTTTTATCAGCAGAGGCTCTGGTCAGCCCATTTGTCTGGAGAGGCACAGTAAATTGTCAGGCTCTTGGCTGCTGTGGCATTAAGCCAGAGCCATTCCAGCCTACCCTGACAAAGTCCTTTAGAGATTGAAGGTTCTAAACCAACTGAAAACTATTAACCACAGGGTTGGTTTTTTTCTTATTCTGCCTGTTTAGTGGTGGTCTCCTGCCTTGGAAACTTCACCATCTGCAGCTCCAGCCTGGAGTACCCCTACCTGCCTGGTTCTCAGCCGCTGGTTCTCGAGAAGGTCCTCTGCAAAGCCAGTATTCCTTAAGCAGATGCAGCAGATACGGGTTTGCCTGTCCTAGCCTGACCGAGACAGATGCTCTGATCCTGACTCCCAGTACTGCCTGCACCACAGCTCCCTGCAGTGACTGGGTGGGCACTGCTCCCTGGGTACACGCATCTGGGTCCCCCAGGGCTGCCATCCAAAAATGTGACCCTCTGCCAGCCACAGCAAGTAAGATTTCACGTGCTGGGACAAGCAGACATCGTGGGGCAGGGTTTTTTCTGTCCCAGTTCTGACAGGTGCAATGCAGCCCGTCCCTGCTCCAGCCTGGAGCGCACCACTGCGTGAGGCGTCGGGAGCAACACCCTCCCTGCAGACTGACACCTCGGTGGAATGAGGTGCCAGGGAGAGGCAAGGAAAGGGTATTAGCTGGTCTGGGCGGTAGATTTGTGCCTGGCTGCTGGAATAGCTTCCTAAATGGACTCCTGAAGTGGTCCTGGTGAGCGCCAAGCAATAAAAAGGGGCCCCTGGAGAGGCAGCAGGGCTGTGGGCTCTGCTGACTTAATTGCATTTGAGCGCAGCTTCTCACGAGCGTGGCTGTCTTGTTGAACACCGACACATTTCCATCAGCTTCTTTGGCCATGGCTCTCCATCACGGGGTGGTTTTCTACCTGAGGAAGGAGGAATTGCAGCGCTTGGGAACTGGGAAAGGAGAATGCTGGAAGCTGACAGATTTACTGCCTATGGCTACAGCCCCTGAAGCGACAGCTCTCTCTGTGCCCAGATGTACTTGTGTGTCTCTGCTCCAAGCCCTCATACAGCTGAGGCCACGGTACTTGCAGCCAGCAGCAAGTTTACTAAGCCAAGATGCAACTTCTGATCTGATTTTGCAGTAGTGCTGGAAGTGTCCCATGTGCAGCTACCCCAACCACAGCTCATTCGCAGCGGTCTCCTGCCAACGAGAGCAAACAGGGAATCACGGGAGGATTATCCACACCTATCTGAGCAGCATTAGTATTTCTGGACTCTTCTATTTAGCACGGTCCAGTATTCACCCTTTTAAATGCTGGTGCCCCCAGCCCCACCCTCTGATGGCTCAGAGTGCTTCGGTGTTTGAGGCAGCCCTTCAGCAGGCACTGCCTCACTTTAATATTTAATGACCAAGACAATCACACTTGGAAATTCCAGTCCTTAAGCTCCTAAGATGAGGAGCTCTTCGCTGAAAATCTAATGTCAGAATTAGAACTACCCCTCCTGGGCTTTGAATAGTTACCCCAAATCCAGAGCACCCCAAAAACATCCACAGGGGTGTTCAGCCTGCCTGGGGTGAGAGCCCACAGCTTGTGCTCGAAACCCAGCAAGGGAGTGAAAACAAAGACCACAAGAAACACTCCAGGGAAAAGCAGGAGCAGAATCACAAAAACAGGCTACAGAAGGCGAATAAAAACCAGCTGCCAGCACCGAATGAAAGAGCAAACAACGCGATCCTTTCCCTCCTGCCACCCAGCACAGGCTGAAGCTCACCACGCAGTGCCTTCAGACAGCCCCGACTCCGCTCGCCCTCCCTGCAGGAAGAGGGAGGATGACAAATCCACCTTCGAAGACTTGAGCAAGGACAAGGGAACAAGAGCAAAAAATAAACGACAACAGCGAGCGGCAGTTGATACCAAGGCCACATGCACATCGGCTTGTTTCTGCCCTGGCAGTTGCCTAGAGACCTGCTGGTGCTGCTGGCAGCCTCTCTGCACCGCTCGTTAGCATTTGGCAATTTGAGCATCGCTTTACCTTCGATGGAGCGCAGGGATGAGCTGCTTTATGAACCAGCTCAGGTTCTCTGCTGCGCTACGGGTGCTCCTCACACCGCACACCACCCCCTCACATGGCAGACACCCCTGGTGGCATAACCCAGCTTGCCAGAATGTGCAAAAGCCTGAGAAGGCCCTCGGCGTGCAAATCTCTGCAGCCCCTCACCCTCTTGGCTGGATGCTGTCAGTCGGGGAGATTAGCCCAGGGAGCACAGAGGCAATGGGAGAGCATCCCTTGTGTGATCTCCCCGACTGCAGGCAGGCGGCTGCACCCTCCCACTGTGCCCCTCACCACTCAGTGCTTAAAAACGAGCGTGCGGCAGCGTCTGAATTTACGACACCATCTCGCTGTTACCCATCTCCTTAAGAATTCTGCCCGTTGGTCCCACCCTAAAGGAAACCTTATTTCTCTGCACCGATCCCTCTCGTTTTAGCTGGTGAGCTCTGACAAAACCCCTCCCGCGCCAGGAGCCGCCCCGAGCAGCTGCTCCGTGCACTTTTGCCCTCATTAAGTATCACCCTTTTGATGCTTCAGGGCAGCAGTAAACACTCCTACCGCGCGGCATTGTGCAGCGCTGGCTTCATCGCCAAAGGGTGGGTTATTTTCTACTTTTGCCAGTGAACTACCAGAATGAAGATTAATCGATGGGGTGATTGCAGAACTCTGAGAGCTGTCCGGCTAACCTCTCGTGAGGGCTTCGCAGTCACGCAGCAAATCCAGCAGGCTCCCACAGCGAGATGCTACCGACACAATGTCACAAAGGAAAAGCCATTAGTGAGCAATTACAATTTCAAGCAGGATTTCCCCTCTCCACCACAGCCTAATGAGGATAACCAAGAGGAGCTGCAGCAAGAATGAATGAATACCGAGAGAAAGAAGATGGGAGTTCCCATAATCCGGACAGAGTAAGAAACAACCCCTTGAAGGAGCAGAAAAACGCATACGTTGGAGCTCTGCTCCAAGCAACAGACAGATGTGGACATTGGCTCACAGTCCCAGGAGGCACCAACTGGTTTCAAGAGCATCATAAGGGCTCAAGGCCAAAACAACCATTGCTGCCGACAACAGACGTGCACACGGTCACTCCAGAAGCTAATTCACGTTTTGGGAAAGACTTCTGACTGTTGCCAACTGGTCACAACAACAAAACACCTTACTTACAAAAGGTCGGTACCTCTGTATCACCCACCAGTGTCCGATATACAGTGTGCCATAAAAAAAAGTAACGCTTCCTTGAAATAAGAACTTCCTAGAAATCAAGTTTACCTGAGCAACTCTTTTTGCTTAACCTAGGAACTCGACTGAAATCAGGGTATGTTTTCTTTACGGCAATAAAGATGGACGTGGAAAAAAGAGATCCGTATAAAAGCTGCCTTCTGTTTAAGGGGAGAGTGCCATTCTACAGATTCTGCCCTTTGAAGAAGCAGAGGCTGACGTGCCCGTCCTTCGAGTGGAGCGCTCCAGGACAGGGGTTTGCTGTCTCACAACAACTTACTCCCCCTCCTGCTGGGCACCACGGCAAGATAACGCAACTCAGTGCAAAGCGTTTCTGGAGAAAGGCCCGGTTACACTTACCTGTAACGGACAGGCTGGTCTGAAACTTAGCACTGCAGTCAAAACCAGGCAAAGCAAAGACGGGCAGGCAGCGGGCAGGCGTTGAAAGGCTCAGCGCGTTTTCTGTCTTTCGGCCGCTCGACGCCTCGCTGCTGCTGCTCGGCGGGAGCCTGGTCTGCTCGCAGGGAGAATCGCTCAGCCCAGCAGAGCCTGGGGAGCCCCGAGCCGGCTCCCAGCTCTGCCGCTCACCGACCGCGCTGGAGGGGCATCTGCGAGGGGCAGCGACCTCTTCCCACGACATCCACCTCTCGCCTTTCAGCGGGACTTAGTGCGGCGCGGTCGTGGCACGAAGCCAGCGGGGCTTCTTTGCGTCTGTCTCTGCGAGGTGTATATAATCTTTTCTTGCTAATTACACAAGAAAAGGTGTTTTTTCCTATTGCTCGCGGGAAGCATCCAGCTGGTTGACACAACTTGGTATCTTTTGGCCACTGCGGTAGGAGGTGAGGTTGGATAAATGCTTTGTCCACAGGCTTCCAGCAGTGGACTAGGAACCGCAGTTTTATCTTTCATTCAGAAGAAAAAAAACCCCAAACAATAAATCAAAGAGCTTTGTATCAAGAAGTACTAAAATGAGAAAGGTAAGACACCAAACCAACCATAAATCAAAGACCTTCGTGTCAAGAACTACTAAATGAGAAAGAAACATCAAAACATTATTCCATGTTATTTCCCTTTAAAAGAGCACTGAAAAAAATCAAGGCTTTATTTGAATAAATGTTACACAACATTCTTTATCATTTACTTCTCAGCAAACCTTAAAGGGTGAATCTTTTTTTTTTTTCCTCATTCAAGTCTACAAAATGAAAGAGGCATAGTGACCATTCAATATACAGACAAGAAGGTAGCACGGAGCAAAGCTTAAATATTAAGCAACTAAAGCAAAACCAAAAAAAAAAACCCAAACCAAAAGTGAAAAGCGATACATTATTGTAATTCTCCATCGTTAGAATATCCCTGACAACTTCATCGCAAAACGAAACTCCGGTTTCGAACAAAAAAGGGCTGCAATATTTCCTGCAAAAAACCAACTCAAATACAGTTAGCTACCTTGTCTATCTTTATGCTATTTGCTTCTATACCCATATTCTCCAGTGCAGAGACCTGCATCTCTCTTAAGCGTATTTTCTCTGTTTCAGCTGCTGTGCACAAGTGCTCGTGAAGGTGAGGAAGAGCGAGCACCGGTGAAGAGTCAGATGTCACGCAGGCAGGCACTACTGGCTTCTACTTACAACATCAATCAGGTTTTCAATCCAATGTGCAATAACCCTGCTATTACAGACCTGGGCCTTTTTCCTGAGCAGAAATTGGTTTGTGCCATGTTGTTTGGTGGCTTCTTTTTTTTCTTTGTTTGTTTTTTTTGTTTGTTTGTTTGTTTGGTTGGTTGGTTTTTTTTGGAGAGGGGGTGTCAAAATGTCATTTATTAGGCCAAGACCCTCATTTGTTGTAAACACAGTGGGGGTTTGGTCTCTGGAGGTGAAAGGCCAGCACATACACAACATCAGAGCGCTGCTTCTTTCCTCCAATCTGATGTCTTCGTTGTTCTAAGTTACAGTCAAACCTCTGGCTGCAAACAGGATCAGACTGCTGATCCTCTTTGACTGGTGAAAAGGACTGTAGATAAAACATTATTCTCAAATTAAATTTAAATTTAAAAAAATAATCAAAATATTCATCGTTTATTATGAAAAATGGTACAATAGCACCCTACTGTACAGCATTCGACAGCTCGTTTTTAAGAAGCAGGCAGTTAAGTATTTGATTTCTGGCTTCATAAAGCAAGAATTTACCTCTGAACAATAGAAGCTGAAGCAGCACGAAGCATGAACTGCCTCGGTCAGGGTGAACGGCAGATAAACCAGCCTGGATTTGGGTGCCTGTGCCAGCCTCTCACTTGCCCCCTCCCCAGTTGTTTAACGAGAATAAACCTGTTGCCAATCTCCAAGCCAAACGACAGAGTTGTCCTAGCTTCAAATTCTCTGTGATTAATTCAGGCTCCACGCACGAAGGCTGTGAAGCTGCCTTTCTGCTGCTGCAGATGCCTCTCAGAAAGGTTTTTGACATGATCGAGACAAAGACACTCTATTTTCTCCAACCAAATCGGGGTATTAGCAAGGAGGAAAAGAGTTTACTACAAGTCTTTTCACTTCTACAGGAACACAAATTTGACTTTTAGTAGATTATGTGCACATTTTCCTTTCCTCAGAACAAACACTTCCTTTCCCAGGTTAAACAATAAATGCTCTGCTAAGAACTTTGTAAGAAACGATACCGCTGAGAAAGTGTGCACACGATGTCGGACAATTAGTGACAAATAAATTAATATCTAATAACTCAATATTTCAGCAGCATGTTTAGCATTCACAAGCTCCACTGAAATAAGCCTTACCAAACACCTTTGGGGGGAGAGGGATAAAACGGATAAAACCCACTGGGTTTCTTTGTTGTTGTTGTTGTTGGTTTTGATTTACAGCTATTCAAAGAAGTCAACGCAACTCAGATCAACCATCAGAAACACTACGAAAACCTTTGCTCTACTCGTTAGCTGAAACTATTTCTGGCAAAAGGAACGAATTAAGCCATGATTTGAAATAGAAATGCTGTTCCATTTAAGGGCTCTCCACTCACGACTGCCATCTCCTTACAGTGCTATAAGCAAACTGCTGCTCTCTGCTTTGTCGCCCTTCTTAACGTTACTCCTCAATTCCCCAAGTGGGACAAAAGCATAAATAAAATGCAACCATATGCACACAGAAGGAGCTTTCCCATAATACAGAGATAGGCGGAGGTTGTGGTCACTGTCCTTTCCTCTGTGGGAAATATTGGTCTCGTATAGCAGGACTGTTCCTATTTTACAATACAATTGGGTTTGGACATGCTTTTGATCACAGATCACAGCTCTGCTAACACCTGCACTAAATACTAACTAAGCCTCATAGAATGGAAAATTGCAATGCTAAAGTTAAAGAGTTAAAATAAAAGTTCAAAAGTTACAGTCAACTTCCCAGGCAATTGGCTCCATCACTGGCACCTATCAAAACATACAAATGTGACTGTCACATTACAAAAAAAAACCCAAAAAAACCCCCCAGTTATTCGCAGTGACTCTTCATACCAATAATTCAAGTGGTTCCTTGCACGTGTCTTATAGTCTTTAATAATTTCATGCGTCATTTATTGCAAAAAAAAGTCTTATAAAATATTTCCTAGCATCTTTTTTAAACTTTCAAGAAAATGTACATTAGGTACAGGTGCCCTAACAGGGTGAGAGGAGGAGCTTTCACATCTTTACCCCCTTTCCCCTTCAAAAAATGTTTACTACTTGGTGAAGATTTCAGAGGAAAAATAGGACAATTCAGTCTCAGATCTCTTTCAGTCCTGATGAGCTGGTGCTCTTCGTGGCAGTGTAGTGAGGTTCCATAAAAACAGCAGTTGACTAGTGTCTCTGAGCTGAAAAGGGGAGAGAAAGGGAAAATGGTTAAATGCCTTCCACTATATGCAAAAGTAGGTAAGCAAAATCTGAGGTAGCCAGAAAAGTTACCAGTTCACCTGCTTTGTGCGCAGAAGGAAAACAAAAAAAAATGAAATGAATTTATGTTACCACAAGACATTCACAAGTGAACAAACTCCTCGGTTGACTGGAGTTTTAAGAGGAGCTACCACACCATCTGTGTTTTCTCTCACCCCGTTTCAGCATCCAGAGAGAATTTCCATTTTAAAAGACAGCTAATGAAGGAGGGAGATGAATATAGAGCCTAGACGACGATGCGTAGCTCAGTCTGACACTGTAATGCCATTCCAAACGCAGAGCTAAGTCTGCATGGGAGCACTGAAGTATAAACCTGCTAATGGTGTTTCTTTTCCATTACTGCTTATGCTTTCCCACCTCCCCCAGAGAACTGAAATAAAACAAAGATAAAGCAGATAGCAGCAGTCCAAGTAATAACTACCGTGTGAGGCCAGCACCAGCCAGTAACCAGTCAGGGTAGCGCAGGATCAGCACCGAGCTGCCTCTCGTGCAGCGTGGAGAAGGCGTTGCTCTAGAATAAACTACACTGGGGGAGACCTCTGGAGATCACCTGCTCCAACCCCTTTGCTCAAAAACCACACGGGAGGACAAGGAAGGATCCAACAGGACCAGGCCAGTCTCGTTGATTCCTTTTACCATTCTGCTGAGCGTTTGACTGCTGTTTGAGAGGTACATACACATTTTCCAGTACTGACAACAGCACTTAAAAATTAACAGACTCGTAGCATGGGCAAGAAAATCCTAAAGTTCCCTCTAAATGGAGAACTCTTCTGAAAAATATTCAAAAGAGTATTAAAAAAAAATAAAATAAAAAGATTGAGAAGTAGGAGAGAGGAGTTTGCGAAAACGGTCGCGCCACAAGAGGAGCCAGGGAAGAGAAAGGGGGGCTAACTGGGGAGCTGCTCAATTGCTTATCTGCTCACTCTGCCACATAAAGGACAACACAGACCACAGAGAACAAATTCCTTTTCTATTCTCTACTATGCAGCAGAATTAGAACAGGAATGAAAATTTGGGAAAGTTGGAACAGAAGCAATGAGTAATGATTCAGTTTAACAGATCCAGGCAAAGATGCGTTGAGTTGCTGTACGCTGACAGTAGACGAGCAGGCGTTCACTCCAGTACCACACAGGTCCTCATCTGGGTATAAGATTCAGACCTGATAGATACTTGAACCTATTTTAGTCCACTCCAGGTTGCATGAGATAAACCTGCAGAGCCTCTACAAAGAAGTAGGCTAGACAAAGTTCCACCGTGTTCAGTAGTACTTACTGTTGGTGCAGGTAACCAAACACCACAGTATTCCAGGCTGCAAAACAACCAAGATTGGGTATTAAAGCATATGACCAATAAGAAACTCTCCAAAATAAGATTAATATTCAATTAGCGTCAGGTATCCACAAAGTCTTGCAAAGAGAAGCTTTTATAGCATGCCAAGAGAAGCAGACTCTACTCTGAAAACCCAAAAATCCCCTCAAAAGCTGGATGACAGTTCAGCCAGTTTGTCCCAGCAGCCCCACTTCCACATTCAACCCTCGGTGACACTGTTCCTAGCCAGCAAACTTCTGCCATCTACAAAAGAATAAACAAGACAAGAATTTGGTTCGGTTACAACTACCTGTTCCTAGGGAAAGGGCCCGTGCTCCCTCGTCCAGAGGGTGGGCAGAATCAACGCTTGGCAAAGTCTGTTCCTTAGAAACCCAACACTCAGGTTCATAGAATGGTAGGGGCTGGAAGGGAGCTCTGGAGATCATCGAGCCCAACCCCCCTGCCCGAGCACAGGAACAGAGCTGGGTGGGGCTGGAAAGTCTCTGGAGAAGGAGCCTCCACCACCTCTCTGGGCAGCCTGGGCCAGGCTCCAGCACCCTCACAGGGAAGAAGTTCCTCCTCATGTTGAGGTGGAACCTTCCATGCTCAAGTTTATACCCATTGCTCCTTGTCCTGTTGCTGGGCACTACAGAAAAGAGCCTGGCCCCTTCTGCTTGACCCCCACCCTGCAGATATTGGTATACAAGCCTGCACAAGTCATTCCCTACAGCTCTTTACTCTTCAGTTCTTACCATTCCAGAACATCCTTAGTGAGCACCAGGAGCTTCATTTCTCCCATGGACGTTTCCACGCCATCACTGCAGAAACATCACCAGTCTGACCCTCTACTGTAGTCCTATTTTACCAGTAGCAAGTCTCAGTTTGTAAAAATAAAAGCCACGGAGATCAAATACCCAGTTTCAGACAATAATATAGTTGCAATTATATAGAATTGCAATAATATAGTACTGGACCAAACTTTTTAATGTCTGTAGAGTAAAAATCATGATGACTTCATGTAAATCAAGTTCCCTTGACAGCACCTCTATGTTCTCCTCACTGCCCTATTTCCTCTCCGTGTCAAAAAAAAGGTCCAAGACTGATGCATACATCTGTGATCTAAGCAGCAATACATATCTGGGCCAGAATTCCCCATAATATTCAGTATCTGCTTGACTTCACATTTCCCTAGGCACATGCTGAAAGTTAAGCATGCTTGTTAAATGCTTCTTCAATGCTCCTCCCTCGGATGAGGGCTTTGGAAAGGGAGAAGAAAATAAAGGAGAGTGGCTCCCTAACCCTTGTCCGTATGTTATCTGCAAGTTTCATTTTCAATTACTTTTCTTGCTTTAGGTACTGAGCTTCTTGAAAAATACTAAAATGCTACTAAATTCTTCCCTGATTTTACTTTTATGCACTAGCAAGGGCAGGAAGCCATGCCTACAATCACTAGCAGCAGATGAACTGCCCACCAGGTACACGCTACTAAGATGTGAGAGCAAACACAGCAAAAATGTTTGAGGAATGCTGGTTTAGGAGACAAAAATAAATTAAAAAATCATTATTTTTAGGGTTTTTTTACCTTTACGTGCTACCTGTCGAGTTATTAAATCTGATCAACTGATACAAATGTCAAGAAGCCAGCCTGGAATGAAACTTAGGTGTGGATCTTTCCAGTAAAATCTGTATTGATCCTGACATCAGGGGGACCGGCTGTATCTGAAGCACTCAAAAGAGGGAATAAAATATCAGGTAACTCATTACCTCTGTCCTAACCTGCTTTGCATATGATTAGTTGGTAGCATAGTGCACCCTTCACTGAAGGCAGGGCTTAAACCAGACAGACCTGCCAGTCTCCCTGGTAACTCCAGTGCCCCCAGTCTGAATCCACAGTGGTCTGTCAGACACTGTAAGGGAGCAGCAGGACTCGTCAGTCTGATGTAAAATGCTGCCATTTGTTGGGACCTATGATAGAAAAAAGCCAGTTAATAGGAGTAAAGGACTGATGGTGGCTTAAAGACAACAACTGACCTCCTTGCCCACCTCAGTTCTCACTGGCTGTGCTACTTTCGCTTTCCAGAAAACAGGCTCTCATGAAAAGATGATAAAAACTCACAGAAAAAAAAAAAAATCAGGTATCAACTTTTTTGAGCTTAAACTGGACTTGACTAGCAGAGTTAAAGGGAAATTACACATCATCTAGTAAACAAACTAGCAGACAGCAAAACAAAGTACAGACAGCTACACAAACACTCTACTGCCCACCAAAGAATTCGGTGCTCAAAGCCAGAGCGATCCTATGAAGTTTTGCTGGATAAAGTAACTGCCCAGAACAAGGGGAAACTGAAGCAAGGGATTATAATTGATGGTCATGACCTTGCTGTATTTTCGAGTAAAAAAAAAAAAAGAAGCAGAGCACTATTGATTTAATATTGACAGCTTTTTACATCTGTCGCACGATGCAGGCTGTGATAAACCAGATTTTTTGATAGACTAAGAAATGCAAACAAGAGTGACAGCGAGGCAGACAACTTGTCCTTGCAGCAATACAGCTAGCAGCCAAATCTAGTTTCAGCAGGACGTTCTTCCCCATCTTCAATTTGTCTTGCTTTTCTAAAATGTGAAAACTGCCAACTATTCCTCCCCTTTTTAGGGCACGACTCAAGGTGACACTACTTCTCCCCTCCAGGTAAAAACCATAGAGATGAGATCGTGCCTTCTTTTGGCTTTGTATCTTCACACAGAGCTGTGTTCCTTATGGTCAATGATTTCTTTATTATAATAACTAAATTTGCTTAAAAGAGAATCAGATGAGTCACAGCTGAGGAGTGTACTGGAGTTTCTTTGTATTTTGCTTCTCATTCGTTATTACAGGTACTATAAAAACTGTTCCCATTTGATTTCTCCCAGTCTTTAAACCAAAATTCAAAGCCTCCTTGCCAGTGGCATTATAATCTTTGTTGAGGTGATTACAGGATAGAAGAAAACAGAGAGAACAGAAGGTGAAAGAGCAAATGGACCAGTTGCTCTCGTGGATGTTATGATTCGGATGCAAAAATCCAGTGTAAAAATTCATTTTAAAAATCAGGTTTCTTAATGGACTCTTGCAGAACGTGGCTGTTCCAACACACAACTAACCACGTGCTGGTTACCTGCATGTTTGGCAAAATTAACGAATGTGAAATATTTTGTAGGGGAACCTTTGCATTGTCCCAGTGAAGCGGACTTCAGAACGCTGCACGTGGATATGGCCCAGAACAGTGAGGAATAACCATGGGCTAGGTTGCTGTAAGGTATGAAAACTGATTAGAGGATGTCTGATCTGCCCAGTTAAAATATAATTGGGTTTATACTGTTTTATTTGGATCAATAGCAGTGTTTTGTATGGTGTAATCTTGGTAGCCCAGAGGCCAAATCGAATCCTGGGCTGCATCAAAAGAAGTGTGTCCAGAAGATGGAGAGAGGGGATCCTGCTCCTCTGCTCTGCCCTGGTCAGACCTCACCTGGAACACTGTGTCCAGCTCTGGAGCCTCCAGCACAAGAAGGACGTGGACCTGGTGGGAGAGCGTCCAGAGGAGGGCCACAAAAATGAGAAGAGGGCTGGAGAGCACCTCTCCTATGGGGCAGGCTGAGAGAGCTGGGGTTGTTCAGCCTGGAGAAGAGGAGGCTTTGGGGGGACCTTCTAGCGACCTTCCAGTAGCTGAAAGCAGGGGAGGGTCTGTTCACAAGGGTTTGTATGACAGGACAAGGGCAGATTTAGCTTTGACGTTAGGAGAAAGTTCTTTAAGATGAGGGGGATAGACCACTGAACAGGCTGCCCAGAGAGGGGGTGGAGGCCCCATCCCTGGAGACATGTAAGGCTCTGAGCAGCCTGACCCAGTGGGAGATGTCCCTGCTTATTGCAGAGGGTTGGGCTAGCTGACCTTTAGAGGTCCCTTCCAGCCCAGTACAATCTATGATTCTATGATCTAGTGACTAGAAAATAAAGCCACACACGTGCAATCATCTTGCTCGCCTTGTACCGCCCATTTCCCTGGGGTAAACCATGCAGAGCATGGACTGGTGACCCAGAGAATAAAAGGTACAAAGAGCAGAGTTGCCACAAAGGATCCTCACAGACTGGGCTCCTCCACTTGCAAGCCACCTGCATCAACTCAGTATCCCTGTCGTTAAATTGCGCAACCGGCGCGGACGCAGCAAGCTGCCTGTTCTACCAACCAAGCAGCGAGTTCAGGCACTTCACCGTGCAATCCATAATCTAGAGGTGTGCTACAGCAAAGCCTGATTCTGAGGACAGAGCTCTCCAGCCACGTGTGGTATGTTCACAGCAGTCTGGACTCTCTTTCAAGGGGTTTCATTCAACTGCTGGTGACTATGGAGTCATCACAAAATTGCCACGAGTTATAAACATAAGCACACGTGTTAGGACAAGCACAGATGTGCCCGTGGCCTTTCAGCACTGATGTTGTGAACATCTGCCCCAATTCACTGCATTTTACACTGCCTCCTTCCTGGCAGTCATCCCTGTCACGGGGATTCTTAGTGTGAACATTTTCACAATCCTGTGTATTCATTAATGGCCAAAGAGAAGTGCTGCCTTTGAAATTATTTTTTCTCTTCAAAGGAAACACGCAGCCATCAAGAAGATGAAAAGGCTCCCAGAAGGACAAGGAAAGTAAAAATAGCAGTATCTCCCATCACATACCCTGAAGGAGGAGATAGACAGCAATTGGAGAGCCCAGATTGGGAAATAATTACAGTAACATCCATGCAACTTCTTCAGGGGACTAATACTTTACCTATATGTAGTCCTATGTACCAGAAGAAAGAGCACATGTTATTTTATTGCTACAAATTCCAATTTTAACTAGTTAGGAAGAGTTAAAATGGGCTTCTCTTCCAGATAATGAATCACCAAAAAGCAAGCAGAACTGCTGCATTCCTCTCCAGCCCAAGATGATCTGCAACAAGAAGGTATCCACTACAAGAACACATATTTCAGCTTGCATACCTGATTCCCTGAAATCTGTAACACAGTATCAAGAGTTTATAAAAGCCAGCCAAAACTGGCTTTTGCATCAGAAGAAATTAGGTCCCTAATTCCCTCAACACTTGAGAAATCTTAAGGAAACTTTTTCACCCGAAAATGACGACATTTTGCTGGTGTGGTATTCCAAACAAACAAAAAAAACCAACCCAAAATTCAGTGCTCCAAACCTTCTGCTATGATTTTTTAACAGCAATTTATAGAAAAAAAAGAAGTCTGATTTATAGAAAGAAGAAAAGTCTGTGTTTGTCTGTTTTGTTCTTTTTCCTCGCAAAAATACAGGAAAACAGGTTTGCTTTTCTTCTGGGGGGATGGAGGGAGCAAAGGTAGACAGGGCAGCTATTTTTAGTACTGAGTCTCTCTCTTGTTTTTCTTGAAGGACACAGGAATCAGGAGTGATTTGGGAGCTTTCACCAACACATTCCAGTTAAATGAGCATTGTGAAACCAGTAAGAGTAACCTTGTAACTCTTCCTCCTATTGCTCAGATTTCAGCCGGTCATTATTACAACCCCTAGCAAACACATTTCTTGGCATTTTTACCAGTAAAAAAAAAAAAATTGGGGCGGGGG
>JANHGN010015657.1:8860-29734 GCA_024605025.1 Megaceryle maxima
GTCCCCCCTGAGTCTCCTCTTCTCCAAGCTGAACAACCCCAGCTCCCTCAGCCTCTCCTCATAAGACTTTCCCTCCATTCCCTTCACCAGCCTCATCACTTTCCTCTGGACCCACTCCAGCACCTCAACATCCTCCTGAAGTGAGGGGCCAAGAACTGTACACAGTACTCCAGGTGAGGCCTCACCAGTGCTGAGTACGGGGGCAGAATTACATCCTTAGTCCTGCTGGCCACACTATTCCTGACACAGGCCAAGATGTCATTGCCCTTCTGTGTCACCTGAGCACACTGCTGACTCATTTTCAGCCTTTAATCAACCAGTACTCCCAGGTCCCTCTCTGCCAGGCTGCTCTCCAGCCACTTATCCCCCATCACACCTGGCATGCTACTTGAAGTATCTAAATGATGAATATTGTTGCTGATAGCTTTAAATGATGAAACACCTTCAGAGAGTGATTCAGTTCATCTTCAGTCTCTGCAAATTCTGTACTGATTCCTAAGAGAGCCTATGACAGGTATTCTTTTATCTCAACTGCTTTCAGTTTAAGATTAATTTTGACAATGCCCAGAAAAAACCTGGCTTACTATTACAGCTACTCTTCTGGTTTGGACAATTTGTATCACTATTCTGTTACCCAGTCTCATTCAATTGGTTTAACCATCTCCAAATTTTAAGTGAAGTAGCATGTGAAGATGTTAGCTCTTGGTGATATGTGTGACCTAGAATTCAACAGAACACATATCATCTGTATCTTTCACTACAAATGTAGCATGTTATGCAAATTGAATGCAAAAGCTGCCTTGCCATTCTGATCACAAAGATGGGTTACAAAGCACCTCTGACTTAAAGCTTTTCTAAAGTATGTATTATTGGGAGATAAAATGTCTTGCAAGAGATGACAGCCTGAAGGCCAATGTAGTTCTCCACAGGAGTATCTGAAAACATAAAATATTCCTTAGAATTCCCTAGTCTAATTATGCTTCTGAAAACTTTGTAGTTTTGAGGTATTTACTTAAGAGTTTTAAGAAAATAAATAGCAATAGATTTTAAAGTATTTAAGTTCTTCATCTCTCACTACACTGATAAAGAAATGGGCTAACTTACAGAAAACCTGCTAACTTACAGACACAATCTGAAGTGGACTGTACAGCTTCTCCAAGTATCTCTCAAAGGCAAATAAAAGCAGGTACATCTATTTTATTTCAATTATTTATTTGGTTTTACTTTCATTCTTTGTAAAACAGATACCATCTATTTGGAAGTCAGTTTAGACTCTTCCGTCTCCTTCTGTGCTTGCTACTGGTGACAGATCATTGAGTGCTTCCCATGCTCTCACCTGCTAAAGAATAAAGTTTAGTAGGAGGAGAATGTGAGATAAAGTAAGTGCAATATAACTGTCATCCATTAGAGCCTAAAATAAGTAAGCAAGCAGTATCTCTAGAACACTCAACCTTTCAAACTCCACCTGTTTAAGACAACTCCTTATCACCAGGCTTGTACACAGATGTGCAAAACTGGCTATGTTACTGGACAGGTATTTTTATGTTTACCTGACATACACTCTACAATGATTGTGGAACACTGAATTTAATAAAATACCTAATAAAACTTCATCTTTCTCTTGACTTGGCTATGCCTTCGATCATTACCAAAGGGATTATACATTTTTGTGGGTTTAGGTTTTGTTGGGGGTTTTTTTGTCTTCTTTTTTTTTTTTTTTCCCTAACTGAAAGTGTTTATACTTCATTCACTGTATTTCCATCAAAGTAGTATCCTTGTGTAGCAAGCCTAAACAAAATTCAGTTAAATACAGCAACTCTGTTTTGACACAGTAGCAGAGTATAAGCAGTGAATTAGCTAATCAAATGTCCATCTATTTTTGCAGTGTTCAGCTTTAAAAGAGGGTAGATATTTTGAGATATTATATTAGAAATTAAGTTAAACATTTGATTAAAATAACTTATGGGTACAGCTAATCCTAACCATAGAATTCTACTTATGTTTGATGGAAAATAAAATCTAACCAGAAAAACCTGTTAGTAGTCACTGTAGGTATCAGCTATGTTAGAGTATACTCAAAGCCATGAATCATAAATTGAGACATTGAGATACCTTAAATATGTGCTTTATTCATGTAGTAATTTTCTTTCCATCATTAAAATGAGTAGTTGGCTTTCTGATATGCTTAAGTGTTGGGTTTTTTTTCTGAAAAACATTCATCCAACATGCTAGTACTGCATTAATTTTAGAAAATCAGTCTTACATTAAGAGTTCATAATGATGTTCATTTCATGCAGATGTTCTGGTTCAAGTGAAAACAGAACTAATTCTGTTCGTGATTTTACTTTACAGTTCAGTACTTCTAACCAGCTACACTGAAGTTAGCAGCCTGTTTTCACAGACATGCTGCAATTTTATTTCATGTCTGCTGCTGGCAGATAACACCCTGTGTTTAGAGTTACTACCAAGGATTGGTGTGCAGACCAAGGCCACTGCTGGATCTTGTGTACCACATTGTGGGGTGCAGGAAAGTGAAAGGCTGCACCTGCAGGGAGAAGTGGACAGGGCAGGTGACCCCAAACTGACCAACGAGGTGTTCCATCCCATATACATCATATTTGGTATAAAGCAGAGGGATCTGAAGGGTCTATAGGCTTTTTCCTGGGCTCTTCTCCCCTCTTGGACTTCTTTGCCAGCTTTGCTTGGCTTGGCTCAGGTCCTCTTTCAGTGCCTTCCTCAGAGCATCCAAGGAGGACTCTGTCTGTTCTGCCAGGTGTGTTCCTGAATGTGGTACCAGAATCCAGCTCCTGAACACAGCTTCCGTCTGCTGAGGGGCCTGGTCTGGGACCCTCTTGTGCCTGCTACAACATCAGTGGTGACGGTGATGTAATTACCATGGGGGGCTGGGTTTGATACTGGTTTTGTATATATTTGTACATATTCTATTTTATTATTATTATCATTAAAGCTGTTCTAGTTTCCTTTTCTAATCACTAAGTCTGTCTCCCTTATTCCTTTTCTATTCCCCTTTTGGGAGGGAGGGGGGTTAACAGAGAGCATCTGTTATAGGTCTAAGGGGCCATAGGTCTAAGGGGCCACCCTGACCCTAAACCGTGACAGCAGATCATGTCATTATTCAACAACAGTCTTTAAGAAGATTAAGAAACACCATTATTTGTGTTGAGAAGCAGTGGATAACAGAAAAGATGCAGTTAGCAATACCTGTGAACTATGGAAGCATTTTAAAAGCTAAGTACATGGAATAAATAGAAGGACATTTTATTCTGAATGACAGCAGAAATTCAGATGAGACATCAAGTTATTATCCTAAAGAACAGTGATACTTTTGTCATAACTACTTTTAAAAATAACTCTAGCAAGTATCTTTTATTTAATAGCTCTGCACTATTCATCTTCCCTGCAGTGAGTGAGTGATGACCCTTGCAACTGTAGTAATTAAATTTTTTAGTTGCAATAAGGGCCTCTAACAGTCTCAAAAGGAGAATTACAAATTAGAGCCCTGACAGCCTGGCCCTCTGAAAGGAAAAATTCAATTTCCCCTTGGCTTTTTAACTCCAATTCAATCTTGGCAGATACAGTCAGGTATGAAAAAATAGGTATCACATAATCATGGATTTTATGCTGGTAATCTGAATGTACATTTTCTATTACTTAATCACAGTGATATAAATATATTATATGCTGCAAGTTCCTAAGTTTTCCATATAGTGAGAGAAGAAGCAACTGAATATTTATTACAGACTAGGCAATAACAATGATGCAATAAAAATGAAGTGGAAGGACATGAATAAGACCAGTAGGTGAAACACAGCCTAGTGGGAGATTCTTTCAGCTCTCACCACAATGTACCATACTGGAATGTTCCCTAGCAAGCTGTACATAAACTGTGTCCGATTCAATTCTGTGCAGAGAATAAAGTAGCTTGCAAAACCACCTAAAAGGCTAGTGTTTACTAGGACTAGTAGAGATGTCTTAACTTTTTATCCAAGGTGTTGTACAGGTGAGATCACAGCTGTACCCATTCACCATTCAGACTTGTGCTGAGAGCTTCTCAGCTCACCGCTACATGTGCACTCAAGAGTCTTCTTAAGCTGCATTTTGAATGCCAGAATTAGAAACTCTGTGCTGTTATAAAAAATACAAACATTTTGAGGCATGGCTCATGTTGAAGAGAACTTTCTTTATTCAGTTCTCATAATCCTGTCCTACCTCAACATTTTAATCACCATTTGTTAGTTATTATTATAATTTCTTAAAACAATGTACATTAAAAGAAACCAATAAATTCAGCTTTCTTAAAGACTCCTATATTAAGTCTACCCTCAACTGCCTTATTAAGCTAAGTAACAGTAATACACAATTAAATAATAATTTGATAATGACTTCTGATGAAGTGAAATTATAATTAATGAAGTTTAAAGTATTGACCTTGAGAGATAATAAACCATGCTAATTAAAACTTGAAGTTAATATATTATACCACAGATTTTCGAAACACTGAAGGCTTTAGGGAGGTGTGACTTTACTTCTTTCCTCAGTGACATGGGCTTGGTTCACCTTTCTTTTTTTCCTTTAAGGTGTAGACAAATATATTCTCAAAAATTCAGATGTAACAGTTAAAGAAGTTATTGCTGAAAGTGAGTTCCTAGTTTGTATTGAAATGGACTGGAAATATTCATACTGTCTTGCATGTGAACTATGAAATTCTCCAGTTAAAAGACAGCAAATAACATATGGTGCCTTGAAAAGCTTTTCTTCTAGATTTGAGACAGAATGATTCACATAACTTTATCTTGGTGACGTTCATGCTCTTACCAAGGTCAACACATATTGACTACCATGACCCATATTGAAACTGACAATTAGTTAAAAGACTAGGAATTTAAAAATATAATTTAAAATTAATTACATGTATGTTCAGATGATTTTCTCCCTCCTATGTCTGTAAAGCATGTAAAAGAAGTATGGTGAGCAGGTTGAGGGAGGTGATTCTCCCACTCTACTTTGCTTTCATGAGAGCCCACCTGGATTACTTTGTTCAGCTCTAAGGCCTCCAACATAATAAAGACATGGACCTGTAGGAGCAGATCTAGAGGAGGGCAATGAAGATAGCCAGGAGACGGGAGCATCTCCGCTATGAGGACAGGCTGAGAGAGCTGGAAAACTTCAGCCTGAACAAGAGAAGGCTCTGGGGAGACCTTATTGTGGCCTTCCAGTATGTAAAGGGGGCCTACAGAAAACACAAGGAAGGATTCTTTAACAAGGATTGTACTGATAGGATGAGAAGTAATGGTTTTAAACTGAAAGAGGGTAGATTTAGATTAAATATTAGGAATAAAACCTTTATTGTGAGGGTGGTGAGGCACTGGAACATCTTGCCCAGAGAGGTTGTGGATGTCCCCTCCCTGGAAGTGTTCAGCGTCAGGTTGGATGGGGCTTTGTCAGCCTGGTCTAGTGAAAGATGTCCCTGCACATGGCAGGAGGTTGGAACTAAATGATCTTTAATGTCCCTTCCAACCCATGCCATTCTATGATTCTATGATTCTATTTAATGATTAAAGGTCCTATTCAAGGTGTTAATACTATGCTATAGCAGTATTTTAATTTATGGCAGAGGGCTGTCTAGTAAGGATTTTTAGATATTTTTGAGGGTAAATGTTATTAATCTTTTTTTTTTTTTTTTTTTTTTTTTTTTTCCTGCATGAGGTAAAGGTAAGCAATAGGTTCCATGACAGATTGGTGCTATGAAATTCTGTGAGAATAAACACCAGAAAGAGAGACAATTTTTCATCTGAGCTATATTTTTTAAAATTGCATCAAGTGACACTACAAAGTTTCCTTTCATTTAAAATAACATGACTCTACTTACTACAGAACAGTGGTCATATGGGTATTTGTCGTGAAAATCTATAGATTGCTGGTATTGCAAGCATATTTTTATTTATTATTAAAGATTTTTTAAGGAACATTCATCAGGAGATATCACCCTACAGCTCACCTTGAAATATAGTTTGTTCTGTGAATAGTCCTATCAATATCAAATAAACTTAATAATCAGTATTCTTTTTGCAGAACAGAACACAGTCCAGGTTCCCCATTGTTGTACAACAACATACAGCCACTGGATTTAGTGGAATTGCATTGATTTAGACCATCTGAAGATCTGGCACATAAATCATGCAAAAATGATATTCCAGTACACTGGGAAATCAGTAGGCCTGTTTGGAAAGTAAATATCATCTGGAAATTCTGGAACTGTTCCTATAAAGCTTAAGCATAATAATTATTATTGGTGATATAATACTTCTCTCTTTCCAACAGTGAATAAGGGTGGCAGAATATAAGAATAGATTTCTGGGATTAACTTTCTTATGCATAAAACACATTTCCCCAGTTCTGATGGAGGCTTTTGGCCAATGCTTTATTAAGTGCTGATGTAGGAAAACAAAAATAGCCTTCCACAAGATATACTGAGAGACCAGTCTAACAATAAATGTCATTTCTTTGTGACCCAGATAATTATATTGCTAAGCCTTTATATTACTGGTAGTATGGGTATTGGGTCCTGAACACAGATCCCCTTTCCATTTGCATTTATAATGCAACTAGGAAGGCATCTTGGAATAACATTCACTTTGACTTATAGAAGTGAAATTGTTTAGACTGCAGGGATAGTCAGTTGGAAAGTGTCTTGAAGCAAAATTTCAGCATTACATGGTCTGCTTAAGTGCTTTCATCTTTCAAATAAAGCATATACTCCAATTCAGATAAAGAACAAGAGATCATCCACCTCTTTATATTGTCTTTGCCCTATTTCAGTTGTAATTCTGACCTTCTCAGAAAGAATAGGACAAGGAAATTCATTAGTGAGTCTAGGACATTGTTCTTCAGTCTCTGTAAGATATAAATGTTGCTTCAGAAGTGGATGAACTTTATTTCCATAGATAAAATGAAATAGAACCAATTTTATACAGAAAAAAATATGTACTTAAGTTAAAGCAATGTTGAAGCTACTTTAAATTCTGATTTGAGGGCAAACCAGCCCTTGCTTTTACTTCATGGATAAATTTCTGGTCAGCGCCCTATTGTAGAAATGCTTGTTATTGGGTAATCAAAATAACAGCATAACGACTTTAGTTCCTTTTATTTAGAAGGCTAGATTATATAAGTTATCCATACATTTCAAGGTCTCAGTTGCAGATTTTTGTTCAACTGTACCTTTTGATGAAATGATATGTGTTTATTTTCCATATACTAACTTTACTATAACAGTATTTTAGCACTGGTCTATACATCAGCTTTATGAAAAATTATATATGCATATATGCATAAACATATACGTGTGTGTTTGACAGTTTTGAGGTAAAGATCCTATTACTGCTTGGAGTGCCGTGACTAACTGCATTTGAATAAAAGCAATTTTAGTTTGAACGCTCTGGGGCATATTGGCTTTTGGCTCAGTTCTGCAGAGCTGTGTGGAGTGCTGAGCATCTACAGTGTTCACTGCCTTCAGTGGCTTTCACTGAGGGCCATTGAGTACCTGCTAGGATTCACTCCTATATGCTCAAGGACATTTAGAGGACTGCATAAACTCCAGATGAATGAGTCATGTTATATTCATTAGCATCATTTGTAAAGCAAGGCATTCAGATGATCATGTCAAAAATCCCAACCTTCTTGTTGTCTCTTACACTTTAGTATTGCCTGGTTTTCATGGAATGAAGTGCCTCATAATTACAATCTCTGTATTAATCTATATTAATATATTCACACTGGATTTCTATGATTAGTGTTTATATATATATATAATACAAATATGGAAACACATTCCATGTGCAAAAAATAGACAGTCAGATGAAAAGTGTAGAAGCTGCAGTTCTGCACAAATGACTCTGATCACTTAATGACTCATAATGGCTTACTGAGAATCTGAGGCGTAAAGTGATGAAGTACAGCTTGTTGACAGCCACCCACATATGACAGCCGGTACAGTAATCCAGTGATACAGCAATAATATTATGTCACAAGATTTTAAAGACTTTTGACTGAGTCAAGGTGAAGTTTGGACATATGACAGAAAATCCAACTTGCAAAATCCTCTTCCTTCATGAGATCCATCTTAATTAACAATTGAAAATGAGCATGTAGTTTCTTCTGGAAATGGGCTTGTGGTTTGCTGCTTACTGGGCAATTGCCCAGATCAGAAAACGTGCACATTATTTGCTATAGCTCAATGCACATTACCAGTTTCAAGCAAAACCATTACAGGAAGTTTCCACACAGTGAGTGACCTCAGAACCCAGAGTGAATGGACACTGTCCTATAAAAGGATGGTCTTACATCTTCTGTATGTTCTCTGGCTTGCCTATAAACAAGTTGCCTAATTTGAAGTCCTATCTAACTTTAACCAAGTGATAAAATAAGAAGAATGTGCTCTCATGACACACAGTGAAACACAGTATTTTCCTTTCCTAGCTCAGTAGCAGCAAGTAAGTAGTGTCATTGATACAAAAACATCATCCTTCACATTTGTGCTTTTAGGAAACTATTTCTGTATATTCTTGTAAAAAAAATGCAAGCAGTATGATTCTGTGGAAAGCATCCTTCTATATATAAAGCTGCTTATTTAGAAAGAGTCAACTGAGTATTTAGGAATTTTTACATAACTCCCCCTTCTCCATTTTCCTCAGTATTTGCTTAGCACTCCTAGGCAATTACAGGTATTCAGAAACATATCGACAGAAATGGAAGTGGAAAAAAAAATAGGAACATGCTTTCAAATGCATTCTCTCCTGGAGCTTCCACTACATCCCAAAATTATTCTAGCAGTTCTCATCCCAGACTGTTAGCCTTATGTTCATATCAAGGATATTCTTAATCTCATGACTTTTTTTTATGCATGTAACTTTTCTTATTGGATATGGAAATATTCTTGTTTGTTTGTTCATTTGTTCTTTATAAAAATAGAGAATTTTAACTAGAATGAAATCCAGATGTAACTATCAATTATATGTGTTTTGAAAACATTTTTCAGAAAGCACATGTCTGATAGAGAAATGAGAATTTAAATCTTTATACAAAATACCTGTATTTAAATTACATCCATATAAGTATGAGGACATAATAAAAGCTGATGATTCTACAAGAAATTTATTGGTTTTGCAGGCACTGGGAAAGTTTACTTTTTAAGATAGAACTACACCACAGCTCAGAACAAGGAATATAATTTGCTAGCAGATTGTTCTGTCCTTTTGTCCTGTACCTGACTGGAAAATAATGCAGAGGGTATAAGCTGAAAAGTTTTGGATTATTAAAATCTCCTTTCCACTGGGGCGGGGGGGGGGGAATGATTGGTTGGCTAGTGAATTGGACTGTGAAGAAGTACATAATGATGGTTTGAGATCAAAAATCACCTCTGTTGTCTCTGTTCAAGTGTTCTCGGAATCATTTAGATATGAAGTATGAAGTGTAATGAAACACAAGGCAATTCTAATTGACATGAATTTTATTAGGAACTTTATACTAGCAGGCAGCTGAAATTTCATCCATAACCACAGTGCAATTTGATAGGCATGAAATGGAGCCAGAACAAACTGCATCTAGAGTTCAAAATTATATATATTCTAGTCAAGTAATAAGATAACCAAAGGAACTTTATTTATTTGATTTTTTATTAGAAGAGCTTCTGGCGCTAGACAGTATTGCATTAATAACAGGTTTGATTCTTTGTTGCTTTTGAATACATGTTTCTACTATATTGTGACTTGGAGAAGCTGAAGCAATATATTATGGAATGAATGGAATGGAACATCACACTCCATGTTCATTTGTATACACATCCAGAATAGTTACTCACTAAAAAACTTAATATGACTGAAGAACAATGCCCACAGTATAGTCACTACTCTACTTTGCACACAACATTTTAGTTCATAGATTGATACTACTCATTTGTTTATTTAAAAGTATGTCATTAAAGTAAAAAGAAAAACTATGAAACTATATTGCATAAAAAGTGCTAGGTTATCTGCAGAAGACAATGACATACTATGACTTTTCCTGCAACAATACAATATCATTATGCTTTGTTCTTTTGTAATAGGCATCACTAGAAAATCAGAAGTGATTTCCTCCTGTAGTACTATTTGCAAATATATTCCCCTCTATGCTTCTTATTTGATCAGGACTATGGACAGATGGATTTCCAGTACTGCCTGACTCAAGTCTGCTTCTTCACTGCAGAAAGGTCTCTATTTTCCATATGACTTTCACAGCATGAGAAAACAGTGATTGTTGTACCAATGCATTTGTTACATAATAAATATCCTCTCAACTTTTGGATGACAGTGCTGGTTTTGAACTTCTCATCATGTTTCTCTACAAGCTAAAAAATTTCTCTACAATCTTTTACCTTAACATTATTTTCTTTTTTCTGCTCCATCTTGATAACAGCAGGACATTCACTAACTGAAAACTTTCACTAAATATGTATGCATAAAGACATGTGAGGGGAGATAAAATCTTATTAGAACATTACTTTTGTCATCTATTACTTGCCTATGCAAATACATGCAAAGGATTGTTTTAAACACTTTTGGACAAATACAAACTGATTTTCACAGGTCACCAAAAATATCTGCCATATTTCAGATTTCTAGCAGTTACAACACAGCTCAGATGCTGCAACACTTAAAAAGTAGGATGCAAATATCATGTTAAACTGTCAGTAATGTATTTTATTTATATTGTACAGTTTTACTAATAGTTGAACCATTTTTATTCAAACATTTCAAGAACATCAGTTGTGCCTGGTTAAATGAAAAATTTGACACAAATTGCTCTGAAAAACACTTCTGATTTCTCAGCCTTTAAAGCAACCATTTAAACAGAAAGCTATTTGCACTGTTAAATGTGGGTAGAATTCTAGACTGCATATGCAAAAGGTTTTTTATTATTTTTGACTTGTGCAAATAGGAGCTGTCTGATCTCATAGCACAGAGCAACAAGGCAGTAAGAATGGTTTGTATCAGCTGTAGGAAGCAGCTAATTACCTATATCAGCATCACAACTGTAGCTGCTTGCTAAGGATGAGAAATGAAGTACCTCCCTTTATACAAGAGTTCATTCAGTACTATTTCATGCACAATTACATTCCTCTATAATTACTGAAATAACTGAGGGAAAAAAAAAAAACAAACCACCAAAGAAACCCCCCAAAAAACCCCAACCAACCAACCAAAACAAAACCAAAAAAACTCCAACAACAAAGCTATTATTTTCTTGAAATTATATAAGTACCAAACATTGCTGTCTGTGCAGTAGAAAAAAATCAAAGGCCAAAAAAATATTCAAGAGTACATAGTATCAAACCATGCAAGTATTTGGATTGCAGGTTTTTCTAAGTAATAATGCATTTTTTTCAGAAAATACATCTTAAACAAATACATCTTGTGTGTATTTGTTTAAGAGCATCCACCTGTGTCAAAACTGCCATGGATGTTTTTTTCCTTTTCCACTCTTAGGTGTCACATTGGGATTCTACTATCTTTACTCTTCTTATTTCATACTGTACCCATTAAAATATTGACGTCAGAAATAGTTATTGAAAAGTTCTTCACATTTCGTAACATTCAACACTTAGGCATTTGTTCTATTTTATGTTTCCATTTTATACAAAAAGGTGGCATTTTCTTTTAGATATTCCAAACTATGTTGTGATGTTTTCAAGCTCTTCACTCCCATGCTTTCTGAGGGCTACCTGAAATATATATACACTAGTAGTGATGAAGGACTTGATGTGGCAAGAACAGGAAATTCTTTGACATGAAGAATCATTTACATGGACCTTGCTTGCACTATTTGAGAGCTATGGTAAGAACACATTAAATGTTAAAATATTATACAAAGCAACCTAGACAATTAAGCAAAGATAAATGGTTATTGCAGGCTATCCACCCTTGGAAGAGATGCTCATAAACACTTTAAAAAAAAAAAAAATTATTTGTGACTGCAGTTAAATGGAAGCTGAAGAACTATTCAGTTAATTCTGAAGTAAATACTTGGATTTGGTTGACTGAGTAGTGCTCCAATAATTACACCCAGTCACTGACTACTTCTCTGTTATCTCTAATGGAGATTCAAAAAACTGTCTTTGCAAGCCACCTAGGTGTGTGTTTGGACCCAAATCCCATTTCTGAATTACACATGTGAAAATCTTAATGTACGGCTGGCTCAATATCTCTAGTCCAGAGATAATGTGAAATGAAGATTATTGGCATGCATGAGACTTTCAGCATCAGGCTTTATTTGCAAATTTTGATGAATCTGATCTGTGGCAGAAATAAATTGATTCCTCATGATCCTGATTGCTTCCCTTTATATATAAAAGTTTGCTTTAAGAAAGTCCATTATCTTCTTTCCTGGACTACATTAGATTCTGGTATATAATTCATTCTAACACTGTCCCATGTAAAGCTAAAGAGATCACTATACTGGAAACCATGATAAGAATGTGATTAGGACACACAAGATAGTGTAAGGATAAAAAGAAAACAAGTTTTCCCACTGTAATGCTCAGAATGTTTCTGTACTATTAAGTTTTATATATATGAAAGAAGTAGAGCAATACTTGGTTGAAATAGACTGTCTTCAGATTTATGGTGCTAAAGATAAGCAGCAGATGAAACTATAATGTCATGCACTACTGACATTGCAACCACTGTAAACAGCTCCTTCTAAACATTTTTTTTTTAAATGATTGATTTTGACATATCTGTATTGGGTTTGTATGGCAAGGTTTTGGTATCAAAGGGGTCTACAGGAATGGCTTCTCTAGGAAGCTGCTTGAAGCTTCCCCTATGTCAAATAGACCCAATGCCAGTGAGCTCTAAGATGGACCTGCTGCTGGTCAAGGCTGAGCCAATTAGAAACAGTGGTGGAGCCTCCATGATAACATATTTTGGTTTGATTTGTTTGTGGTTTTTTGTGGTTTTTTTTTTTTTAATTTCTTTATTTTTCATTTAATAAAGAGCTGCAAAATTATTGTGGCTTCTTTGCCTCTGTTGGTATCCTGGATTCAGATAGGATCGGGTTAATTACCAACAGAAGTTGTGGGGTGGATGGTGTCACACTCGAGATAGACAACTGAGCCAGGCAATGTGTATTCGATACCATACAGAGACATGACTGGTACATAAAGGCAGAGGTTGGCCAGGCAAAATGTGTAGCTTGGCCAGGTTTGTTGCTGTTTGTTATTTCTTCTGTTGCACTTTTGTATTAAATTCTCCTGATCTCAACTCGTATGGTTTTGTACTTTTCTCCCTCTTCAGGGAGGGATGTGTGTGTGTGTGTGAGTGCTGCATGGTACTCAACTCCTGGCTGAGGCTAAACCACAATAGTTGGGGAACTATCTTTAAAAAAATTTCACTACATAGTGTGGGTAAAGCAAATTAATCTCTGTAAGACATCACAAATTATGCACATTAAATATCTGCAGGCAGTGTTACATGTTCCTGGTATCTGATGACCAATTAAATATGATAATTTCTGCTTCTGGTAGCTTTGTCTTATTTAGGTGAGAAGTAAAAAATAAACAGTGCATGAAAACTGTCATGTCCACATTAGAAACCAATTTTGTGCCCTACAAGAGGCTCTTTAGAGCAAATTACCAAAGGTAAAGTTACTGCATTGACAATATATTAAATATTTTGTGTGCAATAGGGCTTTTTCTTCCTCTAGATTAGATTTATTCTGTTCCCTGGATAAATATCCCCACCATTCTTAGGATCTGATGACATCCAAAAGGAGAAGTCATTGGTTCAAGCACATAGATCTGCCCCAGCAGTTTGTGTGCACCTGATGTACATCTGAGAGCAGAGGTTCTGTTGTCATTACCTCCAAATGTGATCAAGTTCTTGTGAACAAATATCACTTTCAAACTGAATCACTGTTCAGGGAAGGTCAGAGGATTCATTCTGAAGCCTCACTACTGCTTTTATCAAGCATGCTAATGTGGACATAGACAAAATAACAGACATTCTTGCTTTTCTATTAATAACTTTTGCCTATAAATGTAAGCTATTACATTTAGAAATGTAATAACAAACCTTATTAGCAAATGCTAGCAAAATAATAATTACTCCCAACACACATTATTTGCAGGAAACTTATTCTTCAAGACTAAAAGGTGTGTGGTCCAGGTTGAAGAGAAAAACCATGTGTAATTTTTGCAACTTCCCATCTTTTTTTGTTTGTTATTTGTTGGTTTTGGTTTAGTTTGTTTGTTTTGGTTTAGTTTGAGATTTTTTATGCAGTGTCCTTACTTGTGGCATAACAATACCTAATTTAAGTTCTGCTAATTTAATGCAACTTCACATCCTGACAGACTTTTAATATTTTTTTATTAAATTCACAATTCCACTTAGTTTCTTTCAATTTGGAAATAATTGTGGCTGTCCTAAGAATCTTACTAAACTTTGTTTAAATAACTTTAACCTATCATGGTTAGTAGATGTAGCAGTCTAGTCAAAAATTTGAACTATGGCCTGAACAATTACATAAATTACCATAATAGAAAACATCTCTTTTCAACTAGACACGTGACTTACTGAGCTAAAGACAAAGATGTATGCTTCTTTATGCAGCTTCTCAACACTAATAATGACATGACATTAGAAAATCATCAATTACATAAATATAGCACAGAACATACAGTGTATATCTCCAACAGAATTAATTTTGAACCTCCTAAATTTCTTTTTATATCTAGATTAGCTTATTATATAAGTAGCATTCTAGTAGCATTGTTCCAGTGATAATCTATAAGTTAATATATCATGCTGCAGCACTAAAGAAATCCATAAATGCAAAATTTTCATTAGTAAAAGTGGGATAAAAGTTTGTTTGCATGGTTTTCTAAAAAATAAATATAAAATATTATGTATTATACTGACTAGGATAATGTAACTATTAAAGATGTAGATGAACTTGAAAAACTAGTCAATACAGAACTTCCTGAAAGTAAATAAAATGTTGTAAAAAAGTTACAATTTTTTAATTGTTGCACTTATGTTTATGGGTTTTTCCATTTTCTAGCCACAAGATTTATATTAGTGGAATGATCTTCTGATAAACTATATCACCATTATGAGGTGTTTCAACTTAAGGCTAGAAACTAGCTGCTAGTAATTTTAACGTGTATGAAAATACTGTTGATTTAATTTAAAAGCATGTATATCTAGAAGCAAGAAATACTTCACACTTCAGAAATACTTATCTAGGCTTCCTCCTATGCTGAATTGTACTATGCTCAAGCCTTCCCAATGTCCATTCCAAGTGCTGCCACCACTAACTTTAAATTACCTCTATGTGCCAAATTATTTCACTCAAGATTTGAGTGTAAAATACATGATCTCAAAGGGAAGAAACTGTTTCATGGGAACGCATGGTATTTCCTCTGAAACAAAATCACAGTATCACAGGGTGTTAGGAGTTGGAAGGGACCTTGGAGATCTTCAAGTCCAACCCCCCTACCAGAGCAGGATCGTATAATCTAGGACAGGTCACGCAGGAATGCAGCAGGCGGGTTTTGAAAGTCTCCAGAGAAGATGCAATACTCCAGGTGAGGTCTCACCAGTGCAGACTAGAAGGGGAGCAGAACCTCCCTCGATCTGCTGGACACGCTCTTCTTAATGCAGCCCAGGATACCACTGGCGTTCCTGGTCACAAGGGCACATTGCTGTCCCATGAGAACTTGTTGTCTACCAGGACTCCCAAGTCTTTCTCCACAGGGCTGCTCTCCAGCAGATCACCCCCCAGTCTGTACTGGTGTACTTTATTATTCTTTCCCAGATGCAGGACTCTGCACTGATCCTTGTTAAACCTCATTAGGTTCTGCTCTGCCCAGTTCTGCAGTCTGTCCAAGTCTCTCTGGATGGCCGCACAGCCTTCAGGTGCATCTGCCAATCCTCCCAGTTTTGTGTCATCAGCAAACTTGCTGAGAAGACACTCTGCCCCATCATGAATATCATTGATAAAGATGTTGAATAGGACTGGACCCAGTACTGATCCCTGGGGGACTCCACTAGTTATAGCTCTCCATCTGGACTTGGCACCATTGACCACCATTCTTTGGACTCTATTGTCCAACCAGTTACTAATCCATCTTACTATCTGCCTTCTTGAAAAAAATTAATTATATTAAATGATATTAAATAAATGTACTCTTGCATCTTCTTCTGCTCAGTGCAAGGCTGTTTGCAGATTACCAAAATTAACATCTAGCTGTAATTCTGTAACAAATCCACTGAAGTGGTTTGTTTGTGTTTTTTGTTTGGTTGGTTTTATTTTTAATTGTGTGTTGGTTTTGGTTTTGTTTTTTTTTTTAAATCAGGTCTCCTGCAAGTTATGTGGAGGAATCATTCTTCATCTGTTTTGTTGGGGTTTTTTTGCCATCTTCATGCTAGATTTAAACTTGTTTAGCCCTAGTTCAGTGTCATATTTTGTTGCATCAGCCCAGGTGCTTCTGCCTGCGAGGCTGTACTGATGGAGGTGTAAAACCATCCTGATAGTGTCAGTGAGATGCATCCCTCCTAATTGAAGCCATGTAGAAGTTTGACAGTTTAAACTCTCATCATAGTCATTGCAGAAAGAGAGAGAACAAAGCATCTCTAATTTCATCCTGTTCAGTAAATTAATCCTGATCAATAAGTGTCTCTGGGAGAAGATATGAATCAGCCTTTGGAAAAGCCCACTCCACAGACCACTGAGGAAACTTGGATGATTACATTAGATTAAATTCCTAGCTTTTACATGGTTAAAGTAAATTACTTGGAACTCACTCACATGCCAGAGCTGTCATAACTTTACTCCTTATCTTAACTCCTTCCACGTTTTTTTCATTATTTATTGCTTTCATTCTTAAAAGTCTGTCTCCCCTTTAGCTATATCAGTCTTTCTCCTTCATCAACTCTCTCCATTCTCCCCTCTGACCATTGAAACAGGTGATTAACAAATACTGATTTTTCTATCAAAAAGATGTTTCTAACAGAACATCTTCCTCGTCCGTCCATTGAAAATTTTTCCAAATGCTGTAACAGCTAGTCTAGTTCTTCCTTGCAATTTCACAATCTGAAATCACTTGATTATCTATTTATTGCAATTCTATAATTCTTCTTTCTGTAATTCATTTAATTTGTCATTACACCGCTACTGGAATTGGAAACTATATTGTTTTTCTGGTCTCAGGAGCTCTTCAGTTTGACTCAGTGACCTGAATACCCTTTTAGTATTTTGAAGATAAGCATGCAAAAAGTATATGACTATTGAGTACCATTTTCCCTATAACAGTTTTAGAATAAATAGTGGCATAAATGCATTGACAGCAGCTAATGTCAGAGTATGAAGTACGCATCCCTAATAAATTCTTTACTCATGTTAAAGGACAGTGAATGACAGGGACTGCAGGATCTTATCTAAAAGGCACAATACATTACAGTGCATAATAATACACATAAAAAGTCTGCTCAGATATGAGCTATGGAAAAATGCAAGAAATCACCAACATAATATGCCTGAAGACAGAGCACTTACTATAGTTACGGGTGAGTGTGCTGTTGAGATCAATTAGATCACGTAACTCCTGCAGACAGTGGGAATAGCAGTAATAAAACCTAAAGCAAAGAACATATTGCACAGTGTGCTGACAAGGTCAAATTGATAGTAATGATGTGTGATGGCAGCACTGCAATAAGGTTGTCTAATACTGTATGCATCTGATACTGGTTTTCATTACCTATACCCTGGAGTACAGTCAGAAGCTCACTAAAATGATAGTGATTACCCAAAGGGCAAAGGCAAATAAGACAGGCAGTTCAGTACTTGTGCATCCTGCAAACTGCATGAAGGCAGATAAAATTGTACCTTATGCTAGATCTATAACACATCCTACCACTGCGATCAAGTTGAGTTTCTACTGCCTTTTATTAATTTTTCAGGTGATGAGGTGATTTAAAGTGTATGCTTAGTGACTTTATTAAGACAGTCTATCAGAGGCGGTGATAGCTCTCTTCAGAGTAAGTCCACAATCTACATTGTATCTATATACTCTAAACCAGTCTGTAATGCATATCAGACACAATATGTTCTGTTGTTCTGGAAACTCATGCTTCAGGTTAATATTGGATGCACATTTAAAAGCTTAGGTTTATGCCTAGTTTGAATAAAGCCCTATTTTGATGAGTGTCTGGTTCTTTGGTTGATACAGCTTCTCTGTCATTCTTTAAGACCAAAACCAAACAAAACCAATACTATGCCTCACATTCAATAAAATATTTTCCCCCACTCCCTTAAATTCTACAGTATCTTTTCTTTACTTCTTCCTTACAAAAGAAGTGATTTAAATGCATGTAGCTTTAGTCTGTACTAAGATGTGCTCATAGACAGAAAGGTTAATGAAAAGTAAGGAGCGTCCTTTGGAAGGATATAACAAACATTGCAAAGAACTGCATCTGGGAAGATACTTCTGGTCTTACCTGGTGTCCTCACAGCTCATGAAAAATGTACATATTTTAAAAAAAAATTAGGCAGATAAATTTTCCATGGGGTACTCATTTAGGTGTTTAGACAATTAGTAGATTCTCTAATGTGGTTATGTACAATGCTCTCCTTTCCCAATAATCTCAAGCCTGAAAATTTTGGGGTGACATTCAAAGCAGAAGTGAATATTCAGAAAATGGGAACCTGTGAACTTGGCTGTTCTTGAATTTCCTCCTCATTCCAACATTGACATGGACACCTGCTCTTTCCCTAAATACATGACATTTCCTGGGTGTTGTGACTCTTTTGCAGTGTAAACTACTCAAGGAATCAAGGCTAGCATAACAGGATTTCAATGAACGTTTTTAATCAGCTATATGCACATATTCTGAATCTTCCTGCCTGTGCACATGACAGTACTTTAAATTTTTTTCTGTCTTCTCTAACACAGTTTAGAGGATTTCTTTGGCTGACTTGCAACCTAGACCTGCATGTCTTCCACGATGGCCTGTGCAAGGCCAAATCTGAATCACTGTTCAGAATGTACGACAGAGGCTTCTTGTGTAGCTCTGAAAAGGTAGGAGAAAAGGGGTGTCAGGCTGGGGGAAAGCCTCCTGTGAGGAATGGGCTGGGTGCTGTCCTTATTCAAACATGGTGGAAGTGGATAGGGACAACAGTGAAATGGTGCCCATGGTATTTGGATCATCTAGATGAGCCACTTCAGGTACTCATTTTTTACAGAAGGAAATTATCAGTCTAGCCCCTGCATGCTTCAAACCCTAATTTAATGTTTTAAATAGAGGTTCCTCCATATCAGATGCATGATGCATACATACTGGAGGCTTCTGGAGAGTTATTTTTAAACCATGGCAAGTATACGTCACTTCTCTGCACTCAGTGATGGCCTTATTTCTGCCTTTCAACAATATCATACTATTCAATGCTGCCAAGGCTGTAGCTGTAATGTCAATCTTCTGTCCCTTCCCTCCTTCAAAAAGTTATTTTTAAAAGTGTGTGGGCTCTCTCTCTTCAGTTATTACTTAATTGGGGAATTATATGCTGTTTGGAGAATCGGTACTGGGCATTCACATTCAGGAAAGGCAATCTCATTGACATTATATTACATGTTCTGGCTTAAACATGCTTGATATGTTCTCTGAATACTGATTAAATTAATATTTTACTTGGTTATATCCTTTTTGCTCCCAAAGGCCTGGGTTTCTCACCAAACTTGATGGACAACAACAACAACAACAAAATCTTGGAAAACCCTACACAAACTTGTCCCTGTAAATAATTGGCTAAGAATTTACTTTCACATCGGCAAACGTTCATAAAAGTTGATATAAACTAGTAACATTTCTTAAAAAGTGTCCAAACACTTTTATGCACTATCAGTGCATAAACATATCTTTAAAAAATCCTACCATCAGTTTGTCAATATTACTTTTTAACCTATGCATGATTTCTGTAGAAAATTATACATACTTCACTTTTATTACTAAACTTAATATTTTTCTCCCTAGGTTTTCTTTCTAAAAGGAGAAAAACCACTTTCTTAATACATGCTTTTTTTTATTTTATTACTTTTTGGCTGAACTGTAAATAGTCAAAGTCATTACCTATAGAGATACAACATTTTGGAAGTTTGCTAATGTCTTTTTATTATTGACAGAGTACTATCCTAACATCTTCTCATACATACATTATGCACCTTCCATCAACCAAAAAAGCCTAAAGAAGATTTGTCAATGCTTCAATTACTCTACACACTCTACTTGTAACAGGTATGATTATTACTAATGTAGCCTGCATCAAGATAACTTCCCTAAAATGCTGAGATTAAAAAGCAGAAACAAAACCACATTCATCATGTTGCAGCTCTGAGTTTTTGTGCTGAATAAGAAAACTTACACATGTAAGCAGTACTACAATAGTTGTAATCAGTTCTGCAGAAAGAAATATATTAAAAATTACTTTATTAAAATTTGCTGGTTTATATCAGCTGGGAAAACCTTTCTTCTGAAGCATTTTATGTGCTTCTGTGAAGAACAGAACAAGAGAGACTCCTGCTGGCTCAAACTCTAAAACATTTAACACTTCTTTATTTAGTTTCTATTTTCCATTCTTTATGTACTTACCGTTACTGATATGTTCCATAATACCCAAAGGCTCTGAAAATGAGTGACTGCACTAGACACTCTCCTGCAGCTCAGAAAGATGACTATTAGATTTTTTTTTTTTTTTTTTTTTTTTTTTTTATTTTTATATAAATTTAAAAAAGGACAAATAGAAGGAAGGAAAGGACTTGAGGATCAA
>JANHGN010015657.1:36804-67175 GCA_024605025.1 Megaceryle maxima
TAAATAAAATAATTACATGTTACTCTAATTACAATGAGAGATGGGTACAGGCTAGTTACTGTAGAGCACATAGCATTTTACTATGTATCATTTTCTTTGCTAAACAGAATGGATTATTGTACATCAAATCAATACCCTCAGACAGGAATGTTATTATTGTGATCCACCAAACTCTGTTCAGTTAACATCTAAAGCTGAATCAGCTTTCAACATAAAAGTTCCACATCTGGGGAATACAAAATAGGTAGGAGTGTTGCCAAAGCAAAACTCAGTATTTATCTAGCAGGTAAGTAAAATTAAGGTCTTGACATTCTTTTATTTTTTTGTCTTTCTCTCATTTTCTTGGCTTTCTTTCTCCCCTTGCAGACACAATTCGTGCTCAAGTGATCTGTGTGTAGAGGAAGTATTAGCAGACCTGAATGAAAATTGTTCTTCTTTTTATCATTTTATCAGAATTAATTTTTATCTCTTAATTTAATTCTCAAGACTCAAGGTTCACAAACCGTGTCATTTTTAGTTCAAGATCTATAGACATAAAAGACTCCAAGAAAATGAATGTAAAAGTAGCGTATTTTGCCTGCTATTATAGGGAAGCCATTAATCCCTACCTTGAAATTACTGTTTAAGAAGAATTTAAAGTTCTTACATACCCAACTTTAAGAGCTTTGTGCACATCAAGTATTTTTTCAGTGAGACCTGTCTCAAGTTTTAGACTTTTCAATTAAAAGATAAGCCAACAGGAATTTTCTTTAAATTCTACTAATCATAAGCACAAAATTTTGGATTCAGCTGTGATGCACAGCTATGTATTTTGCATAAAGCTAGTTATTATATCGCAAGTAGTTTTAAAATGTGAAGTTTTACAGTCAACTGAAAACCTCTAGTCTGTTTGTCAAAGCAATGTCAGAAGAAAACAATTAGTCACTCTACAGAGGCACTAAATTTCTTCTTAGTCAGAGTTCTGAAAACAGGAAAATAAATTTGCTTAATCAATTTTCAGTAATTTGGCATTCAGGAAATAAATGTGATATTAAACATTGATTATTAACATTAAAATGTATGTTTTATAATTATGAATGAGATTTTCATGAGATGTGGTCGAAGACTATAGTATAATACAGCACTGTTAAAACATAGGGACTTCTACTCATGAAAAATCTGGTTTGGCTTGATAGCAGCCACAGCTTTAACACTTACTAGGTTGTGGGGGTCCTAACACACTACTAGTACTTTATTTCCTATTTATTGCTGCTGGCATGTGTACCCCTACTTTCATTTCTGTTTAGCTCAAAAGGAAAATAATTCATATGTTACTGAAGTGCCCCTTGGTAGATCTCATGTAGGGTAGGATCCCACAGTCAGCAGTGTAAAAGCTATTCTTGGTCAATAGCAAATACTGTTATGAATCAATTTTTGCACTAATTTGTTATAATATTTAACAATACCAATGACCTTATGTCAAATTCTGTCATCTTTCTCTGTTTTCTTGCAGCCCTTCTCACAAACATTTTGAATTTAGTCTATGCATTCTATCTCACAGCTTGAACAACCAACTTACAATTGTTTTGTGATGATTTATCTATGAAGAAGAGAAGAGAAATGCAACTGGAATTCAAAATAAACAGCCCTGTATCTAGTGAATGACTTTCACAGTCTCTAGTGGGTAAGTCCTCTATAGCTTGAAAGAATAAATTAAATTATAAAAATTTCTTTAAAAGTTTACTCTTGATGTTGACTGACAGACATGCAGCATCACTAATCTTGCAAAGTTATCTTATGTGTCTACAAAATATTTTATCCTAGATGATTGTTGTAAAGAAGATACAGGTAAAAAAAAAATCAAGGAGAAATAGATTAAAAAAAGAATCTTAAAATTTCATTGAAAATACTGCCAGGGAAACTTGAAGGGAAATAAAATGAATGAAACCAAACCAAACTAAAACAAAATAAAACACAGAAGCAGGGAATAAAATTCACAAGTACTTTTCTGCTTTGCAAGTATAGCTATGGAAACAGATCATGTGATATGGAGCTAGAAACAAGTACTGATTGCTTCAGATGTGGTTCTGTTATTTTAATATAGCTTTGTAAAAGTGCCAAAAATCAGCCTAGCTTGGGGGGAAGGGGAAGACAATGGGGTAGGACAGTGCTAGAAAGACAAAGCATTGAAATCTAATCAGATCTTCTTGCAATGGAGCTAGATTAAGACCTTACTTTGGTTTTGTCATGGTGACATACTCTGAAAATCACCAGTTAAACATGATTTCCTGCTTGGTTTGACGTTACTTTGTTTCTAGGGAATACCAGGCAATTGCACCCTTCTAAGAAATTCTTCTGGTAAACAGGTCCATTTTGGAAAATTCATATTGTTCTGCTGTTATGCTAGCGTTGCAACACTGAATTTAAAAAAGAGAGAAACAAACAAGGAGTATAAAGAGCTGAAGCAGCTTCTGTGACTACTGAAAGGAACAAAGAGACGCTTAGAAGTGGAATGAGGGCTCTGAGGAGTTAGAATCACTAGCACATGTTAAGACTTGTTAAAATATGACCAGGGAAGACCTCATAGGCATGACTGTCTGTTTATGATCCTGTGTCTGTTGAAAAGATACTAAACTTTTCTTTAGTGTTTTGGGTTTTGTTTTGGATTTGGTTTTGGTTTTGGTTTTTTCTTTCTTGGAAAAGATAACACTTTATTCAGCTTTCTTTTACATTCTGACAGAGGAGGGCAAACAGATTGTAGATTGAGATATTTGTTTAGTGTAAAATTTTGACTTTGGGATATTGTACAGCTCTCGTCCCAGCTAAAATATTTGACAGAATTAATTTGAAACAATGTCATATCATCAAAGAAGATGAGCATCGGTCATCTTACAGCTGCATGGAACATTTCTTTGCTTCATGGAAAAAAAGAATATACAATATTTCTCTAGCCATTATCAGACCCTAAACATTAATAAATAAAAGAAAGGAAACAAGACAACAAATATAAACATAGTTTTAGCTACAGATAATGAATCCAAATGTTTCATTATTACATCTTTAATGCCAATGAAGGAAGCAAGAGATTTATATTTATGCAGTACAAAATACCAGTCGTTAGAATGAGGATAAGATTATCAATTGTCTTCTGATCTGTGCAGAAGTTGATGAGTTTTCTCACAATAGCAAAATAAAGAAATTTTACATTTTTAGCAAATCCTTTTTCTAATAAAGACAAAAACACTAGGCTTAGGATATCAAGTTGACCCATAATCTATGTTTTCTTATTGTTAAAACACTGATAAAGCCAGTGGTAAAGAATGTGGTCAGAAAGCTAATAACTTTGTCTTTAAACTTGTTTATGAGAATATTGCATTTGCACATCTTACAGTGAACTTTAGCTAGGAACAGTTAAGCTTATATCTTCTGATGGTAGATAATACAGTTTAATAGATACTGGAGACTCTAACACTTTTGGACTGCTGAAATGAGATGACAGGGGGGAAAAAAAACCCCCAACAAATCAAAATAGATAAAAAATCCCCACCAAAAAACCAGTGGATTGGCTTGAGTCTGCTCCCATAGCAATGGAAACATGTAGTATTACTGAAGTGCCTGAGATCTAACTTTTATGATTTATATTATATTTATGAGTAGTGTGGTTGAGATAAGAATAGTCCACTATTACTACTTTTAGGTTGCAAACCTAAAAGAATTACTTTTTCATGTTAAGATGGTTTTGAGAAAATTTTGAAAATAAGTTATCCCTTACTCAGTGGTATGTGCATTATCAGTTCTACACTGCTTGTTTGCTGACCCCAAGAAAATACAGCTGTCCCGAAATCAACCCAGAACACTTTATTTATAACACTCCTTTATTCACTGGCACGTGTTCACAGAATCACGTAATGTTAGGACTGGAAGGGACCTTGAAGATCATGTAGTCCAACCTCCCTGACAGAGCAGGATGCCCTAGAGTAGGTCATACAGGAACGCGTCCAGGCAGGTTTTGAAAGTCTCCAGAGAAGGAGACTCCACAACTTCTCTGGGCAGCCTGTTCCAGTGCTCTGTCACATTCACAGTGAAAAAGCTTTTCCTAATGTTTTTTGGGGAACCTCCTATGTTCCAGTTTACATCCATGTAAAAGCTCTGAGTTCAGTACACTGATTTTGACAGATCTTTCTTAACCAGTCTCAGGGACTCAGATTCTACCACAGGCAGTTTAACTCACTTTCCTTTTGATGCTGGTAGCCCAGAATTGTACTCAAGGAATAGCCTAGGGCTTATCAACTGAAAGGTACAAAAAAAAAAAAAGTCTTTTGTCTCTAAAATGGAATTCTTAAATTTACTACTAGTTCAAGGAATTTAGGTATTTTAAACAACTGGGTTAGCATCTTGAATGTTTTCAGTACCTTCTGTTTTGCTTATATTTACATTTTGTGCAGTTGCTGTTTTCCCAATGTGTGGAGGTGTGTTGGTTTGACTGGAGCTGCACAAAAGGCTCAGTCATCTGAGATTTAACCTATGAATTTATTATCTGCTTATTCTTTTTCAATCCTTGTTCTTTATAGTGCAGTGATATAATTAAATATTGATGCAATATAAAACCATCACTTTAAACTGTATTTAAAGCTTGTAGTCAAAATATTATGCATGAAACAGCACAACTGTGGAACTCTAGGCATGATATATGAGGGTTTATTTATTTGTTGGCTGTATCTTTTATTTACTGCTACACAGTGCACAATTTCACAAGAATTGAACACCTGCAACACTTCATTTATCTTCTGACCTGGTGGCTGAGTCATATGCTTGAACATTGAAAGCATGTTTGAATCATGGTGGGCTGAGGTATGCCTAAACCTACTCAAGATGCCTGTTTGTAAGGATAGTATATAAAAAAAGTACCTTTACACTTTCTGGTTTTAAATGAAAGAAGCCTATACTCCTGTCCTATTTCATGGTTTGCTTTTGTCATCTCAGTGAAGTCTGTATATGCAGAGAGTTTTTAGAGCATTACTTGTCAACTGTTTCCCTCATGATATTAAGATCTCATCAGCCTATTTTCTAATTCCAGTGGGTCTTGTTTGAAGAGTAAATAACCTGGATGCTCAGATCAGGAAAGTTGTATCTATTGCTAGAAAATCTCCAGAGGAAAATTTCAGATCAAAAAGGGAAGAACCTACTGAAATATTTTTAGTTAGACACTGTGGGGTTCCATTTTGGTCCCTCTGCATCCCTTCTTCAACAAATAGAAATTAATAGTGTAGAACACCATCAACAACCTGTTAAGACTGGATTATCATAATATCTGAGCATTATACTTACTTTAATGTATCATACGTTTTCAGCACTACTGGAACTTCTCTGAAGGTGTGGTCAGGGCTTCTATGTGTAACAACATATTAAGAGCTTAGTACATGATACTTTTATACTACTTTTAATGATAAATTTAAGGAGATGAGTGACACCTTAGATGTCAAACACAGTTATAGTAACTAAAAAATAAGAACTTCACGTAGAATTGCCACAGTTGTCACTAAACTGAACTTCATGGAGCTGCCTTGATCTACGTCACCTGAAGTTCTACATTTTGCTTATTTTTAGCTGCTGTTGTGAATCTTCATAACTGGAAAAATAATTATACTCACTTCAGTTATCATTATTTTCTTTAAAGGTGCCCTATAATTAAATAATTGTCATTAAAAGTTTCTGTGGCTATTTTTGAAATTACTTATTAGCATTATATGAGTGCTTCCCCATCTGTAATTAATTCATCATCATGACATGTCTATGAGGTAATGTCCTTGCTTGACACACCTTGTCAATGAGGGCAAACTTTCGATGCTTACTTATTGTGACAAACATCCTATCAGTAGGAAAAATATGAGTACTAATGCAATCAATACATTTGAACAACCGGATTTTGAACTTTGACAAGTATCTCAATTTACTGACATTATCAATCTCTGTAATGGAAATATCTTAGGCAATTTTTGGTTGTGGGTTTTTGCATTGTGATTTTTTTTGGGGGGGGGGGTTTGTTTTTTGTTTTAATTCTTCTGTAAGCCTTGTGCTTTTAAGAAGTCAACCAATGTAACCTTTCTTACACTTACAGGGTAGAGGAAATTTTTATAATATTTGAGACATTTTTAAATTATTTTGTTAATACTCTAACCACATTACTTAAAATTAAAGGTATAAAAAATAAGACAAATTATGTAATTTACTATTCATCCTATATATCTTATCATGGTTTTGACCTTGGATAAGGGCAAATAGTTTTGAAGTGTGTTATAAGCCACTGCCATGCAATTTTACAAACTTTCTTATATTATGCATTTATGTTTCTAGTATGGAAGAGTTTTCCATAAAAATATAGTTAAGCCTCTCAAAAAATAAGAGTGTTTTTTTCTCTGTATAGTAATTTTGATTTATAGTCAGTAGGACAACCAGTTTTCATTAATACAAATTACAACTGAAAAAAACATATTCAGCAAATTTTAGATATTGTTAATCATTATTTCACCCCACACACTAAGTGTTGACTAATCAATTAATATCTTTCTAAAAGCATTTTATGAACTTTATCTGGAAAAAAAATTTACTGACTTCCAGGACCCAACACTTTTCAAATGTGAGGTCTGACAAATCTTTCAGCTTGGCTCTGTTAGTGAAATCCTCTTCTGGTCAAAGCTAGAGAAGAGCAGTTGTCAGCACTATGATATCAGAGAAATGAAAGAATAATAATATCTCCTAGCTATCAATGGCGAGCAGCAAAAACCACATAAACAAGTTAGTATATGGCTCATTTTGTCTCTTGTCTATACTTTTAGACAGCACGTTACTGAAATTGCAATATAGTGCCAGTCCTAAAACTTGTTTTAGAATTTATAAAAAACTCTGGAATGGTCTGAAGTTTTTGTCATACAATCAATAAATGCTATACTGACTGTTAATTTATCAGTATTTTAGAGGATTTGAGCAATAATAATTTTCTTTCAAAAGTTACTTTCTTTAGAAAAAAAATAGATTGTAATTTAGATGGAGAGGTCAATACAGGCTAACTAGCCAAAGGTGCCTTTTGAGACAGAACATCTCTAGTTCATCATTTGTGTGTACTAAGCAATATATATATATTTATTACACATATACAGATGAAACTTCATCATGATGAAACGCAGGTTTATACAAGTAATTTTAGTCCCATAAAGTTATAAATATTTAAGTACTTCAAAATTAGGCAGAAAAGTTGATTAGGTTCTTAATTTTGAGTTCTTTCAATTACTTTAACAATATTTTATGTGGGTGGGTTTTTTAATTTGTTTTTAAGAACAATTTATTATCCAAAGCAGTTCACTGAAGAGCCTAAGAGGATGAAAAATAACCAGCATAAATGTGTCCCTGTCCAACAACACTGTTATGTTAGGTCAGTTGAAAAAATCAACTGCAGATGCAATGATTTAAAAACTCATTTATCCAGAAAGGGAGGACAAGAATGTGTCTGTGTTTATGAGACTTCACAGTCAGTTACAATTTTGTATTAAACAAGCATCAGATAAATACATAAAGAGCACAAGATGCTCATTTCTCAGCTGTTCTGTGTGAATGCCCTGCTTACCAGTTTGCTAAGTTGATACTCATGCTAAATGTATCTTGTATTTCACTATGTATGTTAAGAAAAGCAGTGGAAGTGTGGAGAAGATGCTATTTGGAGTAGCCTGCGTCTCTGTTCTCCCACATGATCATAGCTGGTGCTAGATTCTTCCTTTCCATAAGAATGTGTCCAGAGCCATTTTCCTCAAAAAACAGTTATCAGAAACTTCAAATATCCAATGCGATATAGGTCCTCTAAACTAGGGAGCTTGACAAACTAAACAAAGAACATAGAACATCCCAGCTTCTAGAGGAGAATGGAAAACTCACTACTTGTATACCTTCTGTGCTTAGAGCTATTTTCTTGGAGTGTTGCAGATGCTGATTCAAGACCTTTGTTCCTGTGATGGACCTTGAATACAAGTCTTCTGCTTTCTGACGGATAAACTATTATGCAAAAAATGCACATCATTTTAACTAAAATTTAGACAGTTAAGTACCCAAAAGCATAGCTGTTAGCCAACCCAGGTATCTCAGACAGGAGGTTAAGTGAGGAGTTTTAGAACTCATTTTCGATCATTCTGCTGAAATGGCACAGTGTATGCATAAATCCTTTCTTGGGTAGCTACATCAACTTTCCATAGAAAAACACCAAAATATCTAATAGTCATCTTCATCTTGTCTGGGAGATTAAAGGTTGTCAATTCAGGACATGACGCAACATGACATGACAGTATAGTATAAAAATGTTTATACTTCTAAGACAGGACTCTATACTTTCTTTGCTACAAAGGATACTACTCTGCTATGTACCTAGTGTTTATGATCATGCTGATTTTACACTATTAAAAGTCTTTAAAAAGTTACCAGCATTTCAGCCCAAGGTTACATCAGCATTTCAGCAGTGTATCACTTGATCTGATGCACCATCTGGGGAGAAATGTAATAATATTTTTTCTCTGTATGCTAGTTATTGTGCCCTGGATCATTTAACACATTTATGTCTTTGAACATAGGATTTCAAAGTCACTTTTGATCCTGGTTGGACACTACAGGGGCAGAATTCGTGAAAAACCAGTTTGTAGATTGATTATTCTTTGATAGAGTATTATCATCAAATGCAGTGTTTAGAGTTTTGGCACAGACATTTTGGTTTCCATATTTTTAACTTCTTAAAAGTTTTCCCTCTTTACATCAGACAGGAATAACTAATGCATAGGTAAATAGATAGTGCTCCATATATGTTAATTATCCAATGCTGCTCTTCTTCTCTACTACTAGAATGAATCTTCCTTTAATAAAAAGACAGCTGTAATGAAGATTAAGCTTATGAGGAACAGATGAACATAACAACCAAACAAACAAAAAGAAACATGAACTAAAGATGTCTGTTTCAATTGTATATTCAAGAAGGACATTAATGACATTCTTGCCTGAAAACTTCACTTTGCACACTAACTCTCAGGAAAGTGTTTAAGAACATGGCAAATTGTTTTATTGGACTTCACTTACCTCACCACACCATTAGGCTTGAATCTAAGTTGTTCTGAGGAACAACTGAAGCTCTGAGGCTTTCCCACCATGCAACAATTTTTTTTTTTCTGTGGCTATCACAAATTTGAGAGAACTTATTTTAACTGAATTAATTTTTCCCCCAAAACTCCAGAAGTAAAAATTTGATCTTGTTTAAAAACTAAATTTGCAAATTACAACAGTCCTAATAGGAGAACCATCCTATGTTTATTTGTTGCAGCAACATCAGCTCAGTAAGAACATGTTAATGACTGCTTTCGCTAACATGCAAAAAAAGGCCAGAAAATTGCAAAAGACTAACATTTTAGAACTTATGCTGTTTGATATTGAGACAACAAGCAGTTCATACTGAGATAAGCAGGTTTTGGGTTTGTTACTAGATTTTTCCAATAAGACCAGGAGGCTTTTCTCAGAAGTGTATTACAAATAGGATGATAATTGAATGGAGGAACCTGGAATAAATTAACACAATTTTCCACACTAAGCATGCCAAATACAAATATAGACTCTCCAGGTAATCTGTGGCTTATATTTTTTACTTAATAATTTGAAATATACTTGATTTTTACCCTCATTCTCTTTGATTTGGGTTTTTGCATTTTCACAAGTACTCTTTTATTAGTATTTTTAGAAATAGGTGAAATTGTCAGCTGCAAATCACAGAGGGCTGACTAACAAAATCCCTCATTTTGTGGTATTTTATCCCTACAGCAATATTGCTAAAAGGAGCAAGAAAAAAACCAAACCAAACCAAAACCAACCAACCAACCAAAACAGAACAAAAAAACCACACAAATCTTTATTTACAGATATTACAAGGTACAAGTTGTTCCATGATCTGTGAAATAGATGCAGCTGTTTGTGATTAATTTCTGGTTTTCATCTCATACATATAAGGTCTGAGGTTTCAACATTTGTAATAGGTTTCATATATCAATAGCACTGGGAAAGGTTTGATTCATCAGTTTCAATTCTTGATTGAATTGCTCACTATTTGTTGTATTTCTATGAAGTAAAGTCACTAATTTTCAGTTCAACTTAGTAAAATATATTTCCTCTCACCACAGTTATAAAAAAGCCAAATATAACCCTGTTTTAATTAGTAGTTGTCTTTACAGCTCATACATCTCAGTTCCTGAAATATAATGGCATTGAAATTATTTACTAAGTCCCTGTCCATGTCAAAATTCAGTTTGCTGTTTACCTAAAAAAACCAAAAAAAAACCCAAAAAACCAAACAACAGTAGAAGATAAAGTGATTTCAGTGTACACACTGTACACCAACCTGCAATTTTCACAAGTACTAATAATTATTAAATACTTTATAATGTCAAAGTGTAAAGAAGAATCCATTTTGATGCTTAGGCTACCAGAACTACCTTACACCTCCACACATAATTTTGCCATATTTTATTTCCCTAGACAGAAGGATAGATATGTTTGAAAATATTTTTAATATCTTCTCAGATAAACTAATGTTAACTTCACTGCTTTGATAGCATTATTCCTGATTTATAGTACTGGCTGCAAAGAGAATCACATCTGACTCATTTACACTGCTTTGAAGTCAAAGACCTTTTCTTTCCATCCCTTGTGTTATATTTTTATACTTTCTCATGCTGCTGTCTTTCTTAGTATCTTATTCCATAAGCTGCCTCTCACAGCATGTTGCTGAGCTGGACAAAGTTATTTTCATCACCATGTCTACACCTAATGTCCTAAAGTGCTAGGAGATTGAAAGGAAAGTTGTGAGATAATTGCTCTAACCTATTTACTGCAGCCTCCTGTCACTGCTTCTACAGCAATGTTGTCAGTGGCCTGAAATAAGGAAATAGAAATGGACTCATTACATCAAGACAAAAACATAGAAAAAAAGTTTGCATTCACTGATATATGGAAATTATTAATGATATAACAAGTGAAGTAGTGAAGCCTACACATTCATATAGAAACAGGCATTTATGATTTAACAATAGTTTGTTAAGTTTCTGCCACCTCATTAGACAAATTACTCTCTTCTTAAACATGTATATGTCACAATAGGGACATAATGAAGCTTAGAATCCTGAATTATTATTGGTTAAATAATACTAGTTACACACAGTCTAATATAATGAATGGGTGGTCACTTACAAGTGATCAGTGCCATTGGGAAGACATTGTCCAAATTATTTTTATTATTATTATTGTCATATTTTATAGTAGTTTGAATAGAGTGCTTTCATGTTTATCCCCTTTTAAGTAGAGCTAACTTGCTATCACTTAATGTATTATGGTAGTGCTCCAATAACTTAGTGACATATAAACAAACAGTTAATGATTGTCCTTACTCTAAGAACTTATAATCAAGAAAGAAAAGAGAAAATATCTCTTATTTTCTAGGACACGATGTGATGTAAGTTGTTCTTTATTTCATAGTATTCAGTTAAATTTGAGTAGAGACTTAAGAAAAGGGCATAAGCTTTATAGACAACAATGGTCAGTGTTTGCTGTGAATGAAAAATCAATATAAATGTAGTATGAAACAAGGCACACTGATACATTGGCAGAGGTCAGCTGTAGACTGGCAAATCGGACAAGCAACAGGGTGACCAGTTTCTGTAACAATTAGCTATAACAAGAGTGATGAAGATGTTTGCTGAGCAGTGAAAATAGTGCAGCTTGATTTCCTATAGCTTTCTGTATTATGTTCCAATGACAGAGCAAATTCAGGTCCCTTGACATATGTCCTGTATCTGTATTTTCCCTTTCAGTATTTCCCACACTCCCCTACATTTATCATAAAGTATTGTGACCTTGTACACTCTGTTCTCAGGATACCTCTTTTATTCACCCATTAATTAGCAGTTACATAAGAAGTGGTATATGTTGATCCATTTGTTATTTTTTAGCTTCTAACAGTCCAAACAGACATTACTTACATAGTTCACTGTTTTATTTTTCTTATCAGCTACAGTGCATCTGTAATATTTTCAGTTAATTTATTTGCTGGATATTGAAGTAAAAAAATGCAACAGTAAACACTACATGTCATAAAAAAAGCATAGTCGAGAAAGGCACCAGCTATAAAACATGACATTAAGCAGCTTTAACATCGCTGTGTGCTCAGCAAAAGTCATTCTGTAGCAAATTTTTCTAGAGCTACTATCTTACAGTGTGAAAAAAAATTGGTTCATTCGGTTTAAGAAGAAAGAAACAGAACTGGATGGAAATTGCTAGATACCCATTTTATTTTAAGAGATCAAAAAGAGTATTCCAAAGGAAAAGCACTACACAGACTGCTAAAATGAACAACTATCCTTTAAACAGGAAATTTTCCAAACAAGGTTTCATTAAACAAGAGTCAGCAACAGGTTGATTACTATCTGTGCTTGTTTGAATGGAAGACAATTTTAATGGCATGAAGGTTTATTGGACTTTACTGATTTAAACACCCTCACAGTAAGGAAAGATTTGCTGAATATAGATGAGATGCAGACTTACAATGCAATGGATGCTCAAGGTCCTGAAGGAAATGAAAGTTAAGCAGCTGAGGGAATTTGGATGATTTACACACCTGAATGATGCTGATAGTAGCTACAGTAAAACTGAAAATTTATAAACGATTTATTCATCAATTAAACACCTTCCCTAAAGTCATAAAATATGATGTAGTCATGTTATAGATTCACTGCTGCCATGCTACACCATCACTGCTGGGCACAAATTTGTTCTGCAGCTGTTTGTCAGGTTAAAGATAAAAGTAATACAGCCTTCAGTAAGATGTAATTAAAGTTCGGTAGTATTAAGTTGCTTCTCATCAAGCTGTTTCTGAATGTGTTAGTTTAAAAGAAAACCAAAGGTTCTACCCTTCTTGCAAAATAGTCCCCGTACATATGCTTATAATGAGACAAGGATGACAGTACACAGTGCGAAAGGGGCTATACTGGACAATGCACAATCATAAGATATCAGATATCAAGCTTACTGTATGCAAAATCCCTGTCATCTTAAAGAAAGGATAATGTGCCCATTCCTGAACTTAACTCCAGTATTATTGCCCGTGGCAAGATTTTGTGATAATACTCTACTTAGGATGAGGATGGAAAGAGTCCTGAGAAGCAGAAAGGGAGGGATAATCTTTGTGTATTAATTTTTGCTTAAAATTTTACATTCTTAGAGATCACAGAGGTATGGAATGGTTGAAGTCATCTTGTCCAACCTCCCTGCTCAAGGGGGGCTACTTACATACAGTAAGTTGCCCAGGACTGTATTTAGATGGGTTTTTTTTCAATATTTCTAAGGAGGGAGACTCCAACACTTCCCTGGACAGCCTGTGCTAGTGCTCATACACTTTCACAGTTAAAAAGTGTTTCCTGATGTTCAGAAGAAGCTTCCTGTGTTTAAGTTTGTGCCCGTTGCCTCCTGTCCTGTTATTGGAGATCACTGAAAAGAGCCTGTCTCTGTCTTCTTTGCACATTCCCTTCAGGTGCTTATAGACATTGATGAGACCCACGTGAGCTTTTTCTTCTCCTGGCTGAACAGTCCTAGCTGTCTCACTATTTTCTTCTATGAGACATGCTCCAGTCCTTTCATCACCTTAGTGGTACCTTGTTGGTCTCCAGTACATCCATGGCTCTCTTGTACTGGGGACCCCATAAATGGACACAGCACTCCAGGTATGGTCCCACCAGTCCTGAATAAAGGGGAAGCTTCACCTCCCTCAATCTGCTGACAGCACTTTGTCTAATGCTGTTGAATATACCATTTGCCTTCTTTGCAGCAAGGTCACATTGCAGGCTCACGTTCAACCTGGTGTCCACCAGGACTCCCAGGTCCTTTTCTGCCAGCCTCCTTCCCATTAACATTCTTTTCAGACACCTCCTTTTGTAATTGCCTCACCCTGATAAGTGATGGTTCTAACATTTGGAACTTCGTAAACCATATGATTTGGGAATAGGAAGAAATGGTTCTGGATGCATTATAAGACCATTTCAAGAATCAACAAAGTATTGGAAAGACATTTATATTTTGATACTTTCTGTTTGTAATAGAGGAAAAGCAATTTTCCTAGACATTTTATTCAGATGAGTATTCAGACTTTTCAGTGGTTTTGCTTTGCTTTGTTTTCCTAAGTGTACATGTACAATTACTTTTATTAGCAGCTTTTAACAGTATGATTTTGTAGGTGATTTCTCAGATACACCAGTCAATACCTGTCTAAACTTACTAAAGGTTAATTCCTTGTCTGTCTCTCCCACATTTCATCTGGCCAGAAAAAGACTGGAGAAAACTGGCCTTTTACAACAGTGTCTCATACTGTTACGGTAAGTATATAAATATACAGTAAGTATATAACTTTAAAATCTTTAAAGAAAAAATTAACATCTCAAGAATAAAAGTATAAATAAAGTAGTTTTAAAACATTCTTCCAAGCTTTTAAAGGTGGCTTCTTTGTACTCTGGAAAACACAAACTCTGACATTTGTATTTTTAGTAGAAGTTCAGCTTATCATGATTATTGTTAGCATAGTGTCTGATTTATATCCTTTTTCTGCTCCTGCCATCAATGAATACCCTGGATGCTGTTTTTCTCAATGTATACTGAGTTCAGAGCTAGACAAGTGTACAGATAACCTAAAGATCACTTAAAACTCAGAGCTCCTTTCTCTCATTTCTGTCTAGTACATAACACAGGAGAAAGTTTAGAGGCCTGGCCTTATGAGTTTCTAATAATTTCTAGCAATCTGGAAGAAGTAATGCATGTACAGGGACTTGCTGGCTTCTTTACTTGTTTGTTTGCTTGTTTTCTAAGAATGATGAGTTTCTAAAAGACATTGTTTACGATGTGAAAGTCAAATACTTGCATTTTCTCACAAAAGTCTTGACTTTTCAATAGGGAATGAACAGCCTCAGTTCCAAGTGGAGTGACTGGAAGCTGGGAGTGCGCAGTCCTGGCAGCTCGTTTTTTGAATGTAATAATAATTCTGATTTTAATGACCTACTATTACATTTTGATTCTTGAAGAGGTGGACGTCACTTGCTCTCTGTTCAGGTGGACTTAAATAATAGACATTGGTTATAAAGAACATGAATGGGAAGGAGGAGACTGAGCATCTTTTTTGTTAGAGGTAGGATAATGTTGACATTCAAATGCATTTTACTTTCACACTAATCATTTCAATGGCACTCTAGCTGATACTCCATACATGTTTAACTGAAAACCATAGGCTGGTGGGAATTTTATAACCAGTTTAAGATTTAAAATTATTATGATTTTATTTTTTTTTTTTACTCACAGGAAAATAAAAAATGAACTAAACCTCTGTATTTTTTTTCCTATATTTCATTTTATATTATAAAACATACCACGAAATGTCTCTAAATTAAAATATAAGTAGAAAAAAACATGACTCCAAAATAAATCTCAAATAATTTACTGGGTATAGACTTTAATGTGCCCAGAAACACTGAGGTGGCTGTTTGAAAATTGTTTTGGGGCATATTTCTGTTACCATTTTCCCTGATCAAACAATATTGCACCTTCTACCAATATTATTCCTCTTAACTTTGTGTATTTCAGAAGAACATAGATATTCCTATCAATTTAAGTGCTACTTTAGGCACTTAGAAATCTTTTGATTTCCACTAGAAATATAGGATCATTACAGGATAATTTAGGTTAGAAGGAACTTCAGGAGGTCTCTCACCCAAGTTGTTGCTTCAAACAAGATGAGGTCTGAAGTCAGACCAAGATGCTTAGGGCTGTATCCACTCGGGTCTTGAGAACCTCTCCTTTCTCCAGGAGGAAGGAAGCTACACAAGCTTTTGAGACAATGTGCTGTGCTGCCTAATTATCTTCATGGGGAGGGAAGAAATTTTTTGTCATATTCAGTCTGAAATATTTTTGTTTCCATTGTTTCTTGTCCTTCTGCCATGCACCAGTGTGAAGAAACTGACACCGTCTCCTCAGTGATATGCTGTATAACGTTTTAATTATTTTTGTAAATAAAGGTATAGAGGGAAAATATAAGCTATACATTTAGTATTAAAAACAAACAAGCCAACAGAAAATCATGTGCTAGATATTCTCTATTAATAAAACTATCCAGACTAAGAATTAATCTTCAAGTGTAAGAAAGCTACTGGAGAGACCAGTTATGTCTCATTGGGTCATCACTTTTATTTCTCACTTATAATTTTATAGAGTCTTCTGTGTTACTGTAGAGAAGGTTATAATTGTTCTTAATTCTCTTTATCTTAAACTCTTACTGTAAATGGTCTTGTTTAACTTGAATCAGAAATATATGCCTACCACTCAGATATGTTTTCAAACAGAAAAGGTTAATGCAATGGAAATTGTATAACTAAACTGCAAGAGAAAAGAAATATTTTTCATAAAATCTATTTGCTGTACAAGGAAATAAAGTGTTGTATATATTTGGATATTATAAAGACATGCTAAATCTGTTTCCCTACTAGAAATCTTACTTGCACATGAGAAAAAACAAAGTTTGGCTTTAGTTTCCATCTTTATGTAAGTTATACCAACAGCATTTCTAAACTTCAGGGCTTATATTAAAGGAATTTTTATCACATTTAGCTTTCTGAATAAATAGTTCTTGTAGTCCACAGTGACCTTACATGTGCTTATAGCAGTCAATTATCTTTCTGTAAACTTTGTAAACTCCCAGCTGTTTATGGAGATCAAATAATAATTAAAAAAAAAGAAAAAAAAAGAAAAAAGACTTAGTCGTCTTGCAGATGCTCATGAGTACATTTCATAATATGGCTTGTGAAGTCATCAGTTTTAAATAAATGTTAATTGCATTACTTTTAGTTAAAATATTAACTGATGTGGATCTTAGTAGCAAGAGCAACATCACTTAGTATTCTTCATATTCTCAAGATTTCATTCCAGGTGCCATATACCAAGGGTTAGAAAAATATGCTTGTCATTGTATAAGCTTTGTCGTCCAAACACTGAATACACTTTCCATCATCACATTGTCTGCTAAAAAAGGATAGGTGCGTACTAATTTTAATCTGTGTTTTGTTTCTTATTTAACTGAAGTAAGACTGAAATTTCTATTGCAAATCAAACATCCTTTCCTCTATATAATATTTTAATTATACTAGTGAATATTGGTAATAAAAGAAATAAAGCATACTGAGTTACCTCTTCAGGTAAGATAAAAACTTATCTTCCTCTCCCCATTATTCTTTCTATTCTAACTTTTATTAGACAACTTATTTCCTACTCAGTGACTTAAACAGCATTAATAGAAAGCCAAAAAACAACAAAAAATCCTCCAAAGTTTCCACTGACCTTGGAAAATACTCATAGACAAAGGATGAGTCAGAAAAACAACACAAGCCAGACATCTGGTAGGAGGTTTCCTTTGCTTTGGTTTTACCTTTTTTATTTTATTTTTTTTTTCCTGTATGAATGTCTAGGTTATTGGCTAGTTTCTGATCAAACTTTTGTCCAGCTGCTACGCGCCAAAACTTGTCACAAGTACATACAAACAACTCTAGTCAGGCACATAATGAAAATAAAACTTTGACTAAAGCCAGAATGCTTTGGCAGGAATACATTATCTCTCTTGGTTCTTCAAAGATAGGACATTTTTTCATTTTAATGTAGTATAATTCAGTAGATGCCACATGGCTAGTAAAATAGCAGATTGGATTAATTATCTTGTTCCACATTTTTATAAAAGTATAGTGGCCTTCAGCAGACACCACTTAAAGTTCAGATGCCTCATTCAGAGAAGACTTTACAGATGTTGAATACAATACTGAAGGTTAGAAAGAAAAAAGTATTAAAAACAAGGTCACTTATGGAGCAAAAAAACTTAGAGACTGTATCTCAATCTTTTCTGAATCAGGGCTCCATCTTACATTCAGCAGGAATTTAAAACTCTATTCCTGTGCAATACTGCATAAAGACGGTGCTTATGAATGCTCTAAGTGTAGGTGACGTCTGTTTTCCACCAATCTGAAGTATGAACTGAGTTATCTGTATGAAAGTATTAGTGTGAGAGTCCCACTGTATACACAAAATATAAATTATTAAATGACAATCTATTTTATACACAGCAAACACACTTCCCTGAATGCTGCTGCACACAGGAGAAACACTCTTGTCACTGACTCTGATAAAGCTTTCATCACTGTTAACCAGATGAAATTCCATTTAAGGTGCTCAGTACACACTGGTTTGGTAAGTGACATGAGACTGTAATCATGTTTAATCTGTAAGGCAATCAATAGAAATAAATTTATGAAAGGAGAACTGAAAATCTGTATATATGTACAGATATATATGCATGTATCTTATATGATCTTCTCTTCTATATTTTGAGGTAGTACACAAGCAGTTTGTGAGAAAAGGTGTTTTTCTTTTCAATGTCTCAATAATGAGATTCGTTACTACTTTTGACTTTTTATTTTATTTCTTGGATCTGTTTTCTGTTATTACAATTTTACCTTTTTCAGGGGTTGATAGCCATGACTGATTTGTATTAGTAGGTGTTCTACATGAATGACCTCTTTTGTACACATCTGGGTAGATTTTTTCTTCCTTTTATATACCTAGTCATTGTTTTCAATCTTACCTATCCTTCTGGCTTTTACAAATTAATGAAACAATGAAGTTGCCTTTTCAGGAAAGCTAACTGCAGCTTGGTAATAAAGTTACTCCATTAACACTGCTAGTCTGTCACTGATTCTCTCACACATAGTGTTATCATCCGGATAATTGTTCAAATATTAACATGACTATTTGTGGAAATCAAGTACCTGCTACAGTTTCCTGTAGAATGAGATGATAGTGGAGGTAAAAGGCTTTTCTGGATAGACAGAATTTGTTTTAAGAAGGTTTAGGCTATTATCCTTGTTTACTGATAGCTTTACAAAGCTAGTGGTGTTCAGTCTTATACTACAAAATAATTGTCCATCAAGGTGTACAAAAGAGACCTGGATGGGGGTCTAACACATTTCAGAACTTCTCAAAATTAATCTTTGTGTAAATAAAGGCTGGGGTTTTTGTGGGTGGTTTTTTTGTTTGTTTGTTTGGTTTTGTTGTTGTTGTTTTTTCCCTCCCCCTCAGTTAATACTTATTCAGATAACAAGCAATATTCCAACAAAAAAGAAATTGCAACAATGACTGGTACATTAGACTAGTGACTTCTCCACTCATCTGCAGAGTAAGTTTTCAAGATTCAAATACCATGTTTATCCATTGTAGTCCTGACATTCTTATTATCTTCACTACAAAATTTTCAACATATGCCAGCCACATTGGACGCATGCACTCTGCATGTACAGTGAACCTGATGCAATACCTCTACAGATTATCATTTACATTAAATGAAATAATAACAAAATACTAAATCTACTTTCAGCCATAACATAATATGGTGATTAGTGAATATAATGTGTCATAATCACTGTCATACTTTATAAAAAATGCTTGAAAGATCTTCAGGTATGCATACATTGTGAACAAAAAAAGAGTAGGTGATGGCTGCACCACTATTACACTTTTGCAGGCATTCGCACAGGTGAGAGATAATACAGAATGTATTAACAGTTGATCTTTGGGTACACAAACTTCACATTTTAGTTGAAGGGTAGAATACTCTTGGAGACGCATCCAGGAAGCTGCTAAGAAAGGTGAATTTTCATAGAAAAAAAAAAATTAAAGCAAAAGGAGTAATTTTTACTGTAATAGAAATACAGAACCATTGGGTTCTGTAATACATCGGGGTGAGAAAAATCAATATGTTTGGCTTTCATGGCTTTCATTATTCTCCTGCCTGCAAAATGGCTGTGTGAACAATAGAGGTAAGAATTAAGTTCTTCATCCTCAAGTGGTTTCAGGAATGGATGCTTCTCCTGTATTCCTTACAGTAGCTCCAATCTCATGTAACATTCCTCTTCCATCAAGTCTATGATATGGTACAGGAAAATCAGTACATCAGTTACTAAACCAGCCATTAATTCATCTCAACTGCTATTATAATCAGGGACAATCCATCCAAAACAGTTGCTGATTCTGAGGGCAATTCTGTCCAGTTATAAATGCCTCTTGCCAGATGAGCTGGATCACCCTCTGGTCTCCACTGTCAGTACTGAGAAGGAGCTCGATCCACTTTCTTAAATGTAGACTTCTAGCATTATTTATGATGTCTTCAGGTGCCTGGGACACCTGCAGAAGGCCAACAGGTATAATCCAGGGAGATCTGCACCCTACAGACCAGCAACCACAGGTCAGACAGGATGCCCTGAGGCATTTTTTTCATGCAATTATTTAAATTTAGGTAACTGATTCTTCCCTTACCTCTCCACTGAATTTTAATAAAAGCTTATACATCTTTGCACATAAGTATCTTAAATCTTAAACAAAAATTATTAATATGATTTGGGAGGCTGTAAGGTATTTTATGTGCCTTGCACTTGGTGCTCGATGTCTGTGTTTCTCCTGCAGGTTCTTTTGTGTCAAATCTGCCAAACTATGCAGGTACTATAGATTTCTGACATTGTCTTATATTGCACTAGATGACTAGTTTTAACTACCAATTAATTAAAGAATTTATTATATATACATACAACTTAAAGGATTTAGTATTTAATCTGCTTTTTACTGGTCTATCATGGATGTTTTGAATCAAGATTAAGAAAAAATAAACAGTGCAAAGGCAGGAAGAAATCTTTTTGCTTCTACTCAGTCTCAAATATTTTCACTTGTAGCGATTATTTCACAAGCTCATGAATAAGAATCATATATCTTCTGAATCATAATGTAAAATGGGACGAATTGTTTATTTTTTTCTTTTTTTTTTTCTTCTTGTATGCATTGTATTTGGCTTGCACTCACCTTCTTTTAGAGTTGATGCTGGCCTGCTTACTACATCTTCATTAAAATTAAAAAGCTTTTGGTGTTTTTATTGTTATTATACAGGGAACCAACTTAAGCACTTGTAAAATCTGCTGGAACAGCTGACATGACCAACATCACCCACACATGACAGAAAATTACAGCAGAAAGCTACAGTTTAGATGCTTTACTCAAACTGAATATCTATTTTTTGACATTCCTTGCTGCCCTTATAAGCTGCAAAAGATTCCCTTTTTAGCCTTCTATGTTTTTATACTGGTGTATTGTGTCTGTTTCTCTTTTCTAAAACTTCCCAAAGCTTTAATACAGAGCGATTAGCAACTTGAAAGTTCACATTTACACTCACATTTTACAGCACCCAAGAGCAGGGGGCAAGGGAACTTGCCCGTGTTCCACTGGTAAAATATTTCATAGTCCATTTATTCCATTGAGGAGGATGGAACACTACTACTGTGGGCAATGGATAATAAAGCATCCATAGTGTATGAATATGCTTTTGGATTTCTCAATGAACTATTTAAAGTGAAGGAGGATATGAAAAGATAAATATTCCAGGATGTGTGTTTCACTTCTATTTATGATAAGGCAAGATAACAACTTAGAGTACTAAAGTAGTGATTGTATTTATTAAGCTCTGCCAGTAGGGCTCTCTCTTGCATTATATTTAATTTCAATCAGGACATTTTCATTTTATGTGTATAGTTTTGTCTTCTAGGTAATTTTAACCCTGAAATGATAAATCACTAGTCCTATTTCTGGAACCTATTAGCCAAAGAACTAGAGGTTTTGTATTTACAGTTCCTATAGAAAAATATTTCTAAGATATTTCCTTTTTAAGTAATTTAGTTCTTGTTTAATGAAGACGTGCATATGTCCACACTTCTAACTGCAATGTCTCTTAGGAAATTTAATTAGCCAAAGTTGTAAAATTTAACTACTTACCACTGAAGTCTCAAAATCTTAACCTTAAGACATTGTCTACCTGGATTTCTCCAAGGCTTTTGAAAAGGCTCCCTAAAAGGCTCCCCACAGCCTCCTCCTAAACAAACTTATGCATTACAGTCTAGACAAGTGGTCTGTGATGTAGATGAGAAGCTGGCTAACAGGCTGCACCCAGACGGTGGTGGTAAATAGCTCTTTTTCAAACAGGGGACCTGTCACAATTGCAATCCCACAGGTATTGATATTGGGCCCAATGCTGTTTAATATCTTCATAAGTGATCTGAATGATGGGATCGAGTGTGCCCTGATGAAGTTTGCTTATGATACCAAACTGAGTGGGGAAGAGGACACTCTGGAAAAAAAAAACCACCCTGCAGAAAGATCTGGATAGGCTGGAAGAGTGGGATAACAAGAATCTGATTAAGTTCAACAAGGACAAGTGTAAGGTCGATCATCTATGAAAACATAATACCGGAGTGCAGCACAGGCTGGGAACTACCTGGCTGGAAAGAAGCTGTGGGGAAAGAAATCTGGGGTTCCTGGTGAACAACAGCTCAATATGAGTGAAGGGTTTCCTGATGCAGCAAAGAAAACCAACAGAATGCTGGGTTGAATCAACAGGGGCATCACCAGCAGAGATGAAAAAGTTGTTATGCCACTCTGCTCAGCGCTTGCCAGGTGAAACATAAATGTTGTGTTGTAGTCTTTTAATTTTGCAGCTCTAGTTTATTTTGTATAGATAGGAGAAACTAACCCTGATAGACTGTCTTGAGTAACCTTGGGCTGTATAGATAAGAGGGACTTACTAAGAGCTAAGCAGGAACAAAGAGGAGCCTCCCTAGGTAAGCTAGAACATAACAGTTCTGTGGTTGCCGGATCAGCACAACCTTGCATTCTGAGCCAAAGGTAAAAATACACTGTGAGGAAGACTGTGGGCCTTCCTCCAAAAGACCCCAGCCCATGACCACCAGACAGCAGTGCACAGGCATCAGTGAGAGGAGACTTACGATAATGAGTTCCCAGAAATAATTATAATAACCACACCTATTCCTGGAATTAATTGTAATAACCCCTCCTTTGTCAATGAATATGTATATTTCTCATGATAAATAATTTCTTGCTTTGAAGTACAGCGCAGTTAGGAGGAGTGATCCCCCTTGTACCCAGCACCGCAATAAACATGCCTATTTTATAACTTATCTCCTTTTGTAGAGTTTGATTCTGTATGTCACAGGCCACACCTAGAATACTGTGTTCAGTTTTGGTCCCTGCTGTACAAAAAAGACAGGCTGGAGAGGATCCAGAGAACGGCCACAAAGATGATCAAAGGACTGAAGCCTGACGTATGAGGTAAGGCTGAGGGAATTGGGTTTGTTCAGCCTTGAGAAAAGAAGCCTATGGGGACACCTGATCACTATGTTCCTGTATTTAAAGGCTGGCTACAAAGAAGTTGGAGACATGCAATTTAAAAGAAGTAACATGGAAAAGATGTGGGGTATGGGTACAAGTTACTCCTGGGGAGATTCTTATTGGACACGTGGCAAAAACTTGCACATTTAACTGTAAGGTCCAAGCAAACCATCTATTTGAAGTTTAATATGCCACTAATGCAGGATTTTATGGATACAGTGGAAGAATGCATTATTACAACTTAAAAACAAGAATACGTTAGAAAGCATGCTAAATATTATATGTGTATTAGTTAATCACTCACTTTTGCAAACTTACAGCATGCTAAATATTTGCTTACTATTCCAGGTAAGGGCTCTCAATCTTAGAAAAGTCACCTTGGCTGATGTCCTGACCAATGGGGAAGGGTCTGAATACAGGTGAGCATTGGAGAGGTGACTCCTAAAATCTAATCTAAAACTTAGCACTTTTATCCTCTGTTTTATGTGACTGATTATACAGTTTGAATAGACAAGGTTGTGGCTGAAACCCTCCAGGTGGTTGTGGCAAAACTATGCCCTATTGGAGTATTCTGTCTGGAGACACAAGAGTCAGCTGAAAGCACCACTGAAGCCGTCCAGCTTCTCCTTATCTTACTTTCTCAGGAAGCCAAATAGTGGTTTGAATTGAGACTTAGGGCATACCCTTTGTTGAGGAACTGCAAGGCTCAGCTCAGGTTTTGGTTCTTTGTTGTGGTGCAGCACTGCCCTGTTTGGCCTGGGGCTTATGGACAACTCAGGGCTGAACCATCTACAAAGCTCCCCATGTGTCATCTCTTCCTATATAGGGCCACAGATAGGCTGAGTCACCTGCACAACTCCCCCCCACCCCCTGACGTGAGTTGCCTGCATGCACCACGTGATACTGAAACTTGATTATGAACTATGAGCCAGAAAATCCATGAAACACAAGAGACAATTTTTCACAATGAGAATAATCAGCCATTGGAATAATCTCCCAAGGGAAGTTGTTGATTCCCCAACTTTGGACACTTTTAAGATTCAGATGGCCAGGATGATGGACTATCTTGTCTAGACTGTGCTTATGCTGAGAAAGGTTGTATCCTTGAGGCTCCAAAACTGGTATTCTGTTATTCTCTGATTCTATGATTCATTCAAAGGTGTGAGCATTCCCACGGAACATATATACTGTACATATGCTCTCTTACTAAATATGCTTTTAACAGTTTGGGGGTTTTTTTGCAACACCAAATAGCCCCACTGCCAAAGATATCCCTGTGTTTTTCTGTGTAGTAATTTTGGTTTGATATTTGGAAATAAAATACATTTTGAAAGTTACTCTTCCTTTAAAAACACAGAAAGAAAGAATTCCAGTGTGAACAAGGCATCTAGTGACAAGTGGTCAGTAGAAAGAGAATTGTCCCATTTATCCCAAATGCCTGTCCAACACTTTTGAAAATGCCTGTCTCTCCTCATTAGATACAGCTATACCTGGCTTAGACTAACCATCTATCTGTTTATACAGCAAAATTAGGTGAGATGCTTCCATCTTTCTGTTCCTTCAGAAATTTCCTATGTCCTGCAACCATGTGTAGCCCTGATAATCCAAATCCTTGACATCTTCAGAAACATTACTGTGATGTTATGTATAGAACTCTCACGTGAGGTAAAAGACTCATAGCATACATAATGACAGTGTCCCAAGAGTACCTAACTCACTTCAGAATACATAGTTTGGCAGAATCTAAGGCTTTGACAAAAATTAATCTTCAGGACTAGCATAATTTTAAGTGTCTCTGTGATCAAGATTTTTTTTTTTAAGGCATCTGTTTTCTTTGTATGAGCTATGTAGCACACAACAGCTTTTAGCTTTTACATTTATTCCAACATCATAAAAAGATCTTTCAGGACAGAATGTTAGAACAGAAATTTTCAAATCTGGTTACCTGTTCATGTTCTACTTTACAATTGTATTCAGATTTGCAGAAAATCTTACGACAGATTCCAGAAAATTTAACATCAAAGCAACACTTTTGAAATCAGGTACCTAAGTATGGATTTAAGCATTTGTTTTCAAAGTCTGAGATTGCAGACTTACATATTGTTAAATATGTTAACTACATATAAGAGCAACCAATGATCCACTATTCAGCTCATCTAATTTAGATTAATTATGAATTAGATTAGAAAGTGGTTTAGAGCACAGATCTTCTTGGTATTTTCTAGCTTTTTTCCATTGATTGAAGACAGAACCTAGATGGCTTTGTCTGAGGCAACTCAAGATAAAAGATATTAATCCCTTCCTAAGTGACCATATTGTGAGTACATTTAAAAACTGAAAGTATGCACCAAATTTCTTTTATATACTGGATATAATATAATGCCATAGGGTAACAGAAGACTGAACTGAGACTTAAGTTAATTCTGAATCATTGGGCAGTGTAGAGATTAATTCTTTGCCTTTGCTTTTAATTTCCTGCTAAGGTTTATATCTGAAGTCAAGATCCAGAAATGATAAAAGTATTGACAGAAAGGCTATTATTGCAGAATTTCTACCTATGAATGCAACCAGAAAGGAAATACTAGTCTTTTATTACTATTTTAATAAAATGAAATGAAAAACAACATAGACTTCTCAGGATTTTTCTAACAGGAAGAAATCTAAGTTCTGATAAACCATGGACCTTTATTCAACGAAACAAAAATTGACTACATCTTGCCTCATGACCTTCTGCCATGGAATACTAAACATAAGTGAAATGGCATTGGTCAAAATTAGATTCCATGTAAGTCACAAAACTTTTTATCAGGCAGCTTGTGGTGGTACAATTCCCCCTACTCATGGGCCTTTCAATACAGGGTGTGACACCCCTTCCAGGGCCACACAGCAATCCATTGGGAAAATACAGGTTGCAAAAGATAGTGTATCAGGAGCCTGTGTCCTGCCCACCCTGTTCTCCAGGGGCAATAATGACAGTTACCTCCTGCAGTGGACCTGAGAGTTGAAGTTCCCCTTTGGCACACCTGGCTCCTACTCACGTCTTTGTCATCATGTACAATCAGTCAATCCTCTTAGTACCTGGTACACTTGCACTTGCATTCTGTCCCAGAGCGGGGATACCAGGACCCCAAGATTCATTAAGTTCTGGGCATGTCCAACTGATAGAAAAATACCAGGACCTTCGATTTCTGGACACGTTCAAAACAGAATATTACAGCAATGGCATTAGGCTAAAATGGAAAAGTACTTGACAAAAGTCATCCAAAATCAGACCCTTTGAGCTGGTCTGGATTGCAGTGGGCTGCATCCAGCATCTCTCCTGAGTTGGAATGCTTCTCAGGGCTATCTACTGACAAAGCTGATGCAAGACCTGGGCAAGACCACCTCCTCTAGACTCAAATCCTGCCCATTGAGAAATGCTGATGTATTGTATTTAAACTCAAAGAAATAATTTTTTGCTATAGCCTAGTCTTTTTTACCCAACTCTCTACCTGTCTAGGTGTTTGATTTTTTTTCATGTGCCTTTATGAGTGTGGTCATGTGCATATTTCACTGGTCAAATATTTCTGTGTCTGTATGCTTTGTGTTTATGCAAATACATATACTTTGGTTTGAGATGCCTTGTAGTAAGTGTGAGTTTTCTCATTCTTGAACCTGTAAATAAGTTCCTGTTTTACTAAATGTGGTCCTATCCACAGGGGGTGGGCTGGAGGAGCACCTCCTCTCTCTTCTTCATGTGTCACCTTGGTGTCTGTAGGGCTGTTTCTCACACTTTTTTTTTTTTTTTTCCCCTCCCTCCTTTTTGCTGGACATCATTTACATTTTCTTATGTATATTTTCCCAGATATACCACTAACTTGGCTGAGGGGCTCAGCTGTGCCTACTGGTGGGTCCACTGGAACCAACTAGAACCATCTGTGTCCAGCATAGGACAGCCCATGTTTTCTTCTCACAGAGGTCACCGCTGAAGCCCCTCACTGCCAAAACCATGACAAAATACATTGACCTCTGTAGTATCTCACTTTTCCTTTTTTACGTTTCATCTTCCCTACATTGCATGAGATGTTCTGTTTAGTGTATAAGCAACATGCCAACTGGTACCTGTGTTTGAAGACTACTTCTGGCACCTCTGGCTAAACGATACACTGTCTTTTCATTTTCACACACTGTTTTTAAGTCTCATGACAGCTATTTCTTTTATAATAAAGGTTTATTGAAATCTTATAAAGACGTCCATATGAGATGCAGTATCAGCAAAATCCTCAAGGAAGGTACCAAATGTCTTCCCCTTGAACTTCTCTTTTCTTGAAGATATATTTTGAAAATCAGAATCTTTCAGATTTTTATAATATATATCAGGTGGGTTTGATTTTCTTTTTCCTTTTGATCTTTTACTGGTAGGAATAACGAAATATTTTACTTTCTTCAGGAAAGACATTTTGTTCTATTATGATATTTCAAAGGTCTTAAATACACTTCAAACTAGTTAAATATCTGTATTAGTCAGATGGAGAAAATGAAAGTCACAGACTAGCTCAACCTTTTGAATTTTAACATAAAGACTTGTTCAATACATTACAGTATCCCCTCTTAAGTTTGCAAATCAAAACATCCAGTGATTGACTTAGATATTAAATTATACTATCACCTTTAAAACACTAAAGAAGTGTTTGTAGCGTTGTTTTGCCTTTTGCCTGTTACAAGATATACCAGAAGTCTATCATGGCTTTTATGTGCCTGTCTTTAAGAAGGGCTCCAAATTTTAGATGCTGAGTAGACAGAGGCATCATGCGCAGGGAAGCTGAGGCACTATAGCTCTGAAAAAAAAAAAAAAATTTCAAGCACATGCTTACTGTTGCTTAGGACACCATTCTTCTGAATTCATTTTAGCCATCTAAAAGTCAGTTATCTAGCTTAAGTTATTGATGGAATCTGTTGTCTCGTCCCACTCAGTGGACAACGAGGGAGGTGAATCTTTGTGATCCCCCGAAAGAGGCTGTCCCTGCACGGCAGGGCGGCCGGGGAGGCAGAGTCACGACAATGACGCCGAGGAACAATAACAGAACAATTTATTAGTTCTCCCTAATGGAACAGTACGGATAAAACTGTTAATTTTTGTAGGCGATTATTTTACAGCGCGATTAAATTTTGAGGAAGAGGAAGAAAGTTATTAGAAAAGAGGAGAAGATGGAGTGAGAGAGTGAGTAAGAGACAGAAAGAGAAAAGACTATCACCACTCGTGGATCCAGCGGCGTCTCACTGGATCAGTCCAAGCCTTCAGTTCTTCGGTGGTGGGTGCACAACGATCAATATTTTTCTGTCCCTTTTACCTTTGAGATATCTGGGTGGCATTCCCAGTTTCCACAGGAAGTGGTGTTGATTTGCATGAGCTCCATAAGCTAGAAGTAGTGCGGCACCTGCCATCCACCTCCCCCATGGTGCAGTCAGCAGGAGCACTTAACTAAAGAAAAGACAGAGTCCCACCTATGCAGAATTTCTCTCTTCCTTTTGTTAAGGCGTATCTGCAAGGAGCCAAGGCGTGGGCACAGAGACGTTGGGATCAATCAACACCTCTTCCTTCCAAACAGGTCTTTCCAGACCTTATCACCTCACACGGTTTGAGGCACAAGATAGCTGGGATCTTACAGCTGTTTCCACTGGTAGTGGAAAGAAAGAGACGTCTCCATCAAGTTGTTAATCCTTGTAATGTATGTAGGTGGAAAAAAAATCATTCCCTGAAGGGTTATTAAGTTTCTCTATTAATTGTAGAAGAAATCTGAATAAGTAGAAGAGAGATTTCTGGGGACCTGAAGTTAGGTGAGAAAATCATATTATCTTTAAATTTTCTGTAGACAGTATTTTTGCTCTATGTGCTTTTAGCTTTCTCTAGATAAAACATGAATCAGGAGTAGTGTTACGCAAGCAGTGTGATTGAAGGGAAAAAGAAAAAATAACTGCAAAAAATATTAATCAGCAATATGCAATTAATAGTTACTTTCTAAAAGCTGAGTCTGTTATTAAGAAGCGAAAGGCATCTAAAGAAATGCTCAAATTTACTGGTCGTGTCTTCCCTGTTCCCTTGAGAGCAGGATTGAGAGTGGCTTTGCTAGAGGATAAGAAACGTATAATTACAATTTTTCCCCAGTCCGTTATATCATACAAACAATTTTCTGTCTTTTACAGAAGCTTGTTTTCTTTCGAAGACCAAAAGTGATCATTAATCTCATTTGTAGCCTCTTTTTCAAGTGATTATGAAATTAATAAGAAACTTTCAGTTTAACCAAACAGAAACAAGTTTTTCTGCTTTTTGGTGGCTTTTTTTTTTTTTTTTAATGTGAACTAAAGGGTCATCATAACCTTTATAAAAAAATGACACGAAATTATGTCAGCAATGTATAAGTAAAGGGAAGTATGAAGAACAATGTTGTGCAGTTTTTTTCTAGTTTTATGAAGGATGCAGTGATTTGAATGAAATTATTCACATTTTTGAGCAGCAAAGTATTGAATGAATTACCTATATGACCAGTGCACTACATTTCTGTCATCTATCTATAAGTGGCACTTGTAGGAAACAAAGATAAAATTTACACAGAAAATCAGGTCTGGGTCGATTTACCACTCTTCTGGATCAAATTTAACTTTCTTTTATATCTAAGTCCTCTATGCATTTTGTGTGGGTTCTGTTGCTGAGCCTAATTCATGAGTTAACATTTTCAAAACACGAAGTATTTCAATGGTACTGAAACCTATTTAACTTATCCACATACAGAGCTATAATGAGAAATTGTACAGACTTTCATAGAAGGCTATAGGATTTATTGAAGTTTATGCCAGTTCTGAAGGAATTGCTCTAGAAAAACTGTCAAATTTAAGAGAGTACTCTTGTTTTTCTATAGGCTTTATAAATAATGTCCCAAAATACATGCTAGGAAATGCATTTCTCTATTATATTCATAAGATGACCAAGTATTTTTTTTTTTTTAAATGTTTAATAAATTTTCCTCAATTATTTTTTAAAAGTAATGGAT
>JANHGN010015657.1:82254-94663 GCA_024605025.1 Megaceryle maxima
TACAAGGAAGCTGCCTGAGCAGCAAGAGACCTGGTTAGAAAAGCTAAAGCTCAGTTAGAATTAAATCTAGCCAGGGAAATCAATGGAAAAGCCAAAAACTTCTATAGGTGTATCTAGGGAAGGTGGGGGACCCCTCAGAAAGTATATGGGAGAACTGGTGGCAAGTGATATTGAGAAGGCTGAGGTTCTCAATAACTTCTTTTCCTCAGTCTTCACTGGAAAGGACTCCAGCCACACCCCAGAGTCACAGAAGATAATGGCAGGGGTTGGATAAAAGAACTGCCCATTGCAAGTGAAGATCAGGTTTGTGACCATCTGATGAATCTTAAAGTGCACAAGTCCATGGGACCTGACAGGATACACCCACAGGTGCTGAGGGAACTGGCAGATGAGGTTGCTAAACCACTATCTATTATAGTCCAAAATTCATGTCAGTCCGGTGACGTCCCCACTGACTGGAAAAGGGGAAATATTACCCCCAATTCAAAAAGGAAAAGGTGGATGAACATGGAAACTATAGGCCAGTCAGTCTCACTTCTGTGCCTGGAAAGAACATGGAGCAGATCCTCCTGGAGCCACTAGTGAGGCAGATGAATAATGATGAAGTGATTGGCTACAACCAACATGGCTTCACCAAGGGCAAATCATGCCTGACTAACCTGGTGGCATTCTATGAGAAGGTCACAACATCAATAGACAGGGGAAGAACAACTGATGTCATTAACCTGGACCTGAGCAAAGCCTTTAATACTGTCCCGCATGACATTCTGGTCTCCAAGCTGGTGAAATGAGGGTTTGATGGATGGACAATTCCGTGCATAAAGAACTGGCTTGATGGCCGCTCCCAAAGAGTAGTTGTCAATGGGTCTGTATCCAAGTGGAGACCAGTGACAAGTGGAGTCCCTCAAGGATCAGCACTGGGACCAGTCTTGTTTAACATCTTTGTCAGCAACGTGGACAGTGGGATTGAGTGCACCCTCAGCAAGTTTGCTGATGACACCAAGCTGTGTGGGGCAGCTGACATGCTGGAGGGAAGGGATGCCATCCAGAGGGACCTCAACAGGCTGGAGAGGTGGGCCCATGCCAACCTTATGAAGTTTGAGGCGAAATGCAAGGTCCTCCATCTGGGTCAAAGCAATCCCAAGCACCAATATAGGCTGGGCAATGACTGGCTCAATAGCAGCCCTGAAGAAAAGGACTTGGGAATACTGGTGGATGAGAAAGTCAACATGAGCCATCAGTGTGCTCTTGCAGCCCAGAAGGCTAATCATATCCTGGGCTGCATCAAGAGAAGCATGGCCAGAAGGCCAAGGGAGGTGATTCTTCCCCTCTACTCCACTGTCGTGAGACCTCACCTGGAGTACAGCATCCAGTTCTGGAGCCCCTATTACAAGAAGGACATGGATGTGCTGGAACGTGTCCAGAGAAGGGCCATGAGGATGATCAGTGGGCTGGAGCACCTCTCCTATGAGGACAGACTGAAAAAGTTGGGGTTGTTGAGTCTGGGGAAGAGAAGGGTCCGAGGAGACCTTATTGTGGCCTTCCAGTATCTTAAGGGGGCCTACAAGAAAGCTGGTGAGGGACTTTTTAGGCTGTCAGGCAGTGGTAGGACTAGAGGGAATGGATTAAAACGAGAGATAGGCCGATTCAGGTTAGGCATTAGGAAGAATTTCTTCACTGTGAGGGTGGTGAGACACTGGAATAGGTTGCCCAGAGAGATGGTAGAAGCCCCATCCTTGGAAGTTTTTAAGACCAGGCTGGATGGGGCTCTGAGCAACCTGCTCTAGTCGGAGGTGTCCCTGCCATTGTCAGGGGGGTTGGAACTAGATGATCTTTAAGGTCCCTTCCAACCCTGACAATTCTGTGATTTTTTTATTTTAGCTGCAATTTAACTCCCATCATTAACAGGTTATTGGAAAAATGTTTAAGTATCTAAGATCATAGGGGAAAAAATGGAAATAAAAGAACACATTTCCCCTCCCAGCTGCTTTGTGGTAAGGATCTTTTACTATTTGTACTGTAGTAACATCCAAAGGCCCCTTGGCTCTGGACTTGTCTTGATCTGCCAGCAATTTTTGTTTTACCTAACAGCAACAGTCTCACAACAGATGGCTGCTATATTCTCAGTTTTGACTTCTTGTTTAGCTTTGTGCAATTTTGATGTAAAACAACTATTACCATAATTGTTCTGGTATAATTTTCTTTAACTGATAGCACTATCCAGTTGTCATTCAAGTGTAGAATGATCTATGACCAGAACGTAATACTTGAGAGTGGTCTAAGATGTAGGCACAGGAAAGCCCATGACTACTTGCAGGTCGTGGGTCACCAGTTATTGATCATCAAAGGAAAGCAATCTTGTGTGATGGATGAAAAGGGTATAGGGATTACAAAGAGGAAAAACTAAATCATATATATACAGTATAAAACACACAAGAAAAGTAAATTTCTTCAGCCCAGGTAAGTTTCTTAGGGTCTTTAGTCTGATATCCTGCCTTAGGGACTCTATTGTAAATTGAATGCAGTCAGGGAAAACCCAGATGGCTTTGTCATATTCCACAAAAATGTCCCATATATCTTAGTACACTTATTCAAATTCTGTGAGACAGGTACATGGTTAAGCATGTGAAGTAGCAAATACTGGCATTAAGGTCAGATGCAATGTTAATTTGGGGCTTTTGTGCCCATGCTTTATAATATAGTACTTAATTACAGTATTATATTCTCTATTTCAGAATTGCCATAAAAAAGGGAGAAGGAGAGAAAAAAAGTCACATTTCATTCACTTTGAACAATGTAACCTACTGCTGGGTTCCATTAGTCAGAATTTTCAGTCATCCTTCTAGGTATCCATGAAGTGACACAGGGGTGGTGGTGTCAAACTTTATGGATGGGATTTGTATCTAGATACAGACACCAGATTAAGGTGTATATATGAATATCTGCATACGAATTAGGGAAAGGGATTTAGTTGCCTAAATGTTGGCCCTCTGTGCATCTAAAATTACACACGTACAAGGCTTGTCATTATGTTTGTTTTAAACTGATGTTCCATAAACTGATGGTCCAAACCAATTAAATAAATACTACTTTGAAGGAGGTTTTGTGTGTTCATCTTTATATCTATTAATGAAAATATTGTATGTGCAGGTAAAAGGCACAGCAATGTATTTAAAGGTAAATTAATTCAGGACACTTTTTGCTGATTTTTTTTTTTTTTTTTTTTTTTTTTTTGTCTCACCGGCATCATTCTTCTATGTTAAGTCAATAAACAGTAGGGAAGAATAATTGGGCAGAGCAGAACCTAATAAGGTTTAAGGACAAATGCAGAGTCCTGCATCTGGGAAAGAATAATAAAGTACACCAGTACAGACTGGGGGGTGATCTGCTGGAGAGCAGCTCTGTGGAGAAAGACTTAGGAGTCCTGGTAGACAGCAAGTTCTCCATGGGACAGCAATGTGCCCTTGTGGCCAGGAAGGCCAATGGTATCCTGGGATGCATTAAGAAGAGCGTGTCCAGCAGATCAAGGGAGGCTCTGATTCCCCTCTACTCTGCACTGGTGAGACCTCACCTGGAGTATTGCATCCAGTGCTGGGCTCCCCAGTTCAAGAGAGATAGGGATCTGCTCAAGAGAGTCCAACAGAGGGCTACAAGGATGACTAAGGGACTGGAACACATGCCTTACAAGGAAAGGCTGAGACACCTGGGTCTCTTTAGTCTAGAGAAGTTAAGACTGAGAGGGGATTTGATAAATGTTTATAAATACATGAGGGCTGAGTGTCAAGAGGAAAGGAACAACCTCTTCTCACTCATGCCCTGTGACAGGACAAGGGGGAATGGATGTTAAGCTGGAGCACAGGAGGTTCCACCTTAGTATGAGGAGGAACTTCTTTACTGTAAGGGACACAGAGCACTGGAACGGGTTCCCCAGAGAGGTTGTGGAGTCTTCTTCTCTGGAGATTTTCAAAACCTGCCTGGATACGTTCCTTTGTGACCTTTGCTAGATTATATGATCCTGCTCTGGCAGGGGGGTTGGACTTGAAAATCTCCAAGGACCCTTCCAACCCCTGACATCCTGTGATCCTGTAACTGATAAATGGTACTACTTTCATTTTCTAAACCAAAATTTTCCCTGTGCTGTCAGATAGTACTTAGGAGTTTACAAATAGCCTAGGATTCCTGGATTACTGTTTACTGGTAATCCATAACATTGTCGTATAAAATTTTTCTTCTACATATGAATCCTGCTGATTGCTAATTTTCTGTAATCTTTTAGGTGTCTACTTTTCATGTAATAGTCATTATCATGATTTTCCACATATAAATCCTTTGCTCTCTGTACAATCTGTCTATCAGGCCATATTAAAATAAATCTTTAGATACAAGTTACGTTCTGAAAAATCTGTATTTCTTTTTCCACTCATCTAATTTCAATTATCTTATATAATGAGAAACATATTCCAAATCCCAGACATTTTCCTCTTCGTATTGTTCTTTCTCAGAGCCTAGAACACTTGTGTTAAAATATTTTAATTGTAGTTAGATTTATTTCTTTCATTCTCTTACTGTTTTAATTTTATTGAGATGGTGATCAAAAAAATCAACAGAGTCTATAAAGCAGAGAAATTAAATTTGTGGACATAACCAACTCAATTGGTGCAGATAAAACATGAGAAATATATTGTCCAAAAGAAGATTAGATATCAGATAGATTAGTCAAGAGACTGGGTTTCACTTGATGCTACATTGACACAAATAAGAAATATATTCCAATCACAGGGCTTTGACATCAGTCAAGACTTTGTTCAATAACTCCTCTGCACACACAACTAGAGGATTTGTAATCCATGGCGACACCTTTGTTTTTGATCAGAGTTTTGGGCTATCTTGCAACAGAACACCAGGAATGCATCAAGCCTAAGTAGGCTGAGGAACAGCACACATCCACTCCTCATGGTCCATGATTTGTAAACAATTTGGGAGAATGCTTATAGCTTTAATTTTCCTTTAAGATACTAGTTCATGCAAATTCTCTTTTTTTGAGTGAATACAGAAAGTAATGGTCAGCGTAGGTATTTTTTCTTTCCATATTGCACAGAGAATAATAGAGATCATCCTATACATGGTTCTGATTGTCTTCTCATGAACTTTCATTTAATTTGAGCTCTCTGTGAGAACCAAATCTACAATTGTGTTTATGTTTCTTCAAAGGATTGTCTTTTTTACAAGTTTCTTTTTTTTCATTTGGGGTGGTTTTTTGTTGTGGGATTTTTTTTTTTTTTTTTTTTTTTTTCTGTTTTAGTTTTTTGAGAGAGAGCGAAAGAGAAGGGCAAGAAAATTCATTGCTGTAGCTGATCTATTTAAGAGATCCACAAAGAGATCTGGAAATAGTAACAATTATTTCAGGTTAGATGGACACCAAAGAGAAGGCTTAAGTCTAATGTGTCACGTGAAATGAACTGTATATTTTAAGTAAAAGAAGAAACAAGTTCCAAATGACTAGGAAGTGAGATATTTTAAACACCAAATTTATGGCAAATCTCACACTAAGTACTTACAACCAACTGGAATGAAGTCTCTGAGAGAAATTCTGAAAACTTCAATTAGATACCCAATTATCTTGGATTAATAACTCCCAGCATCTTTATTTTTTGTGATTTAAAAAATTAAGTGCTGCAGGTCTAATTGCAGGTCTTCCGAATTTCTGAGATGATGTGTCAAAAAAAAAAATTAAAAAAAAAAAAAAAAAAAAATTCACCCTCTGTTTCTTCAATTTATAGGATGTTCTTCTCAAATCCTTGCTTATTATATTTGACAATGTAATGGTTATAGTAATGACAATTTTTCTGATTCACAGCTTATTTGCCAGTGTAGTCTCCTAGTAAATTACATTTATCTTCTGTAATAAATAACATCGCACATTATATATCTGAAGTATTCACCTTATAATCAGCTATTTGATAAAATAACACTCTAACCTTTACACACAACATACATAAATGCTTGAATTCCCTTGAGCTCTGTATTATTTTCAAGTTGTTCTTTGTAAACTCATTGCCGTCGTGACAGGACATGTACTATTGCAGGCAGTGAACTGTAAGTGGGAATGACTGTACCATTTTGTTCTTTTTTACTGCCTGTGGAAAATTGTTGTAATGATTTCTATGAGGTCAGACTCAGCAACTCTAGGAGGTCAGCTTCTAAAATAAAACAGGACTGCTTTTCTACTATATAAGAATTGCTTCATATATTTTTTGTCGCATAAGTGCTACTTAGAATTTTAGGAAAACAACAATACACCCAGACTAAAAAACTGAAACAGACAACAAAAAGCATTTTTAGTGGAACAGCCTAGTTGTACAGATTTGTGAGAAGCAAATATAAAAACTATAGGATTCCCATATTTATCTGATTGAACAGAGTAAGAATGTCTACAACAAAAATATTTTTCTAGTCATTAATATAAAATTTTAAGCATGCAAATGGACACATAAGCATACAATATAGTGTTATATAGAAAGAAATATGGAGGGGGTATTTATATTTCATTCATTTATTTATTTGTTAAAGTCATATAAGAAAATCCACATAATAAGTTAAGACAAACAAACAATATTTCAAGGAAATTGACAGCATCTATCACACATGCAAGAAGCAATATTTCTGAGACTACATAATGTTTAATAAGAAAATTAATGTTGAAGGGCTAAGTAAACCATAATATGATTGTCTATCAATGCAGCAAACTTTACTTTCTATAAGCCAGTACTTGGTGAAAGAAACGTACAGCAACCCCAAAGTACATGCTGAATTTAAAGGTTCAAATTGAAGCTTTAAGATAAAAATATTTTAATTATATGTCAAGGAAGTGTATAAAAATCTTATAATGTAACGCTGTTAATACTTCAACAAAAGACAATGCAAGGCTGAAAGTTCTTTCATAAGCTTTGAAAATATGTCTTCCTCTGTTACAAACTCAGTTCTGTAATTTGTGAGAGACATACCATGTTGAACACAGAGTGCACCATTATTTATACAGAAGAGACCTACTTGTTTTCTGAAAAGTTTAGCTGTTGGTATTAGGTATTGAAAAATGTTTAAGAAACGTAGAAACCTCAGACATCTGTGTGCATCTTCACTTAAGAAATAAGGAAACATGGTTGTGCCTAAACTACACTGCAATATGGCCAAGGATTGTGGTCTCCTGATGGGCAAGCCCAGACAACCTTCTGGATAACACTACAGGTTTTTCCCTGCTCAATATATTGGGTTTCTTCTCAGTAAAAATATGAGCAACAATGGAGAAATATGTGCTTCCAGGTCTCATATGTGCTGAAACTCTTCAGTGGTCTATCAAGGAAAAGGGAAATATCTCTCTGGCCCTGGTTTAGACATACTTACATCATCTGAGAAATTGAGAGTATTTTCTGTCCTGGAGTCCACCCTGGCTTACTATTTGATGGTATTATGCTGCACCAAGGGTATAGCATCACAAGTGTCTAGAGGAAAGTAGAATCAGGCAAACCTTAATGTATTACAGCAATGGGTCATACCAAAAAACCTCTGAGGCAGAGAAGTGAAAAATTTTTGTCATGGAAATTAGGAACAGAGTCCCCACTGTTTATTCTCAGTCTTTGTGAGAACCACCTCAGGTATCAGTAGCTAAATGAAAAATGCAATCCCAAGCTTTTGTTAGTCTTCTGACTGAATTTCCCGTTTTCATGTGAACAGAAACAGATTCATAGCATTATGCTGGTCTTCCTGCATATGTAGAAATGCCAGAGCCAACAACAAGAGTTCTTTGCAAGGAAGAAGAGCAGAGTAGATATTAAGTGTTCCATTGTGAAGACATGAGAGGAATTTTGTTTTAATGATCCCATTACTTTCTGCTAGACTGCTAAAAATTGCTACACTGAATAAACTAATTGAATGAATGCGCTTTTTTTTTTTTCTTAATAACTTGAATAAATTTTATGTAACATTTTTTACAGAGACTCTGTAAGGCAATTAGGGTGGCTTAGTAAATTCTGTATTTCCCACTGGATATTGTACTTCATAAAAAACTAATTAATATTTTATCTGAAAATGCTACATACTTTCATTGTTGTTTATTTTTAATTAAAACTAAGGTGCTGAAACAGTCAATGACAATTACAAATACAGGAAAGGCATTAAATATTACAATTTTAATTCTTAATTATGCATTACCACATTGATATACTAATAATTTCTGGCAAAAACATGTTAATAGTTTCTGGCAAAAACACAGGATTCTTCACTTAAATACCAGCATAACAGCACTAATCATTTCAGCTACTGAGAAATCTTATGTAGTGCCTGTACAGAACTGTAAAACTTAGAAAGAATAATTGTAAATGGGATTTATTTGTCTTTGAAAGATCAAAACATTCACCATGAAGACATTTTCAATTTTATATTTGAACTATGAAGAACATTAATGCACTTAAAACTTAACAGTGCAAAAGCAGAACACAATTTTTTAAAGCTTTCTCAGGAATTAATCCAAGTATGTATTCAAATAAGGCAAAATGCACCACTGGATAAAACAGTACAAACAAGACAAGCATCTAGATATATTCGTGGTAGAAACTAATTTTCACAGGAAAAAGTATTCTAAAACGCTAATATAATCAGTTGCATTGTATAGCTGACTCAAAACCAACAGAAATTTTGTTGGGAATGTTGAGATTTTTTTTTTTTTTAGGACATCAAAATGAACATCATTGTTTCTTGCCCATGCTTTATCAGAACAGAAGCTAAAGTCTAATTAGCATTTTGGTATTCTTACTTCAGGATCATGAATGGAACAAACAAACAAACAAACAAATTAACTATTTTAGAATCTGATTGCTTATTGTCCTGGGTTCAACTAAGATAAGGTTAATTTTCACAAGAAGTCGGGAGGGGGATTCACAATCAGGTTAGACAACTGAACCAAGCAATGGGGGGGGGAGGGAGTTGTGTGTGGAGTGTGGGGGCATCCTGGGCACAGCTCCAGGTTGGGGCTAAACCAGCACACTTAATGTGTTACAGCTGCTATCCTTACAGAATGTAAAGAAATGCTTGGAAAAATAAAATAATTTTTTTTAAAAAATCCAAAAGCTGTTTCTGACAGATGAGTGACACAAATATCTAATCAAAAAGAATGCAAAAGAATACAGTTTGTTTCCATCCCTTAAGGACACGGTACAGTGGTTGTATCCTCTAAGAGATATCCTATATAACAAAGGCAACAGAAAAGTTTTTCAGCTACTTAGTTGTGATTTCATAACTCAGTGTGTATAGTTTAATAAAAGTTACTCTCTAGGACACAAGCTTAGCTGCTTGTCATTGATGCCAACATATGGTCAATCTCATGTATACCTGTTTCTCAATATCCTTTGCATCTGTTCAAGGTGTGCTGGGCATGGTGTTATTACTTGGGACCGGTAGTAATGGTGTTTTAACGTAAACTTTTCACAATTAAGTTTTATGATCAATTCCATCAGAATATGTTAAATATGTTCTGTAAATACTCCCTTGGTGTCAGCTCTGAAGAATGACCACAGCTATGTCCTGGTACAGATGACAAAGACCTTTCATAATTGTATTCCTAATGCCTGTCTTATTTCATATATTTGTGGCTATTCATTATTTTATTTTCCCCTATGTAGCTAAAACCAGATCTAGAAGTTCTGTTCACATGTACATGAACACACTCAAATTTTATAATAAATATAATTACTTTGGTAAATAAAATTATTACATTGGCAGTTTCTGCATTCTTTAGAGAAAACGTTTTCTTTGTAAACTCCACTGTTTTATCAGGCTACAAAACCCTGGGCACAAAATCTTCTGAAGAATGTCAACAGAGCAAAATTTATGCTCTGTGCTTTGTGTAAATTCTCCTGTTGGAACGGTCAAGGGGGAGAAAATTGGATTGTGTATAAACCTGCTGATAGTGGATTAAACACTGAAATATATTGCAAAAGAGTCTACCTTGATTTATCAGGCTTTACTATTTTCTGAGCAAATTCTACTCCTTGTCTGAGGTCAGAGAGAAAAGTGTATAAAAATGGACCAACTGCAGATTGTCTTGATCAATGTCCTTAATACCTGTAATGTTCTGCTTTGCACAGAAAAAAAGGAGGAGGATTATGGTGATTATACTTTTCAACAAACTATATTATCTTTTTACATGCAATTATGATTATTTCTATTAGAATCAGCTGTTCAGGATCTCTAGAAAGGAAGTAAGGGTGGTATAGAGAGATGTACAAACAAAAGTAGGGATGGACAGAAGCAGGGACAGAAGGAAGGGTGGACAAAATGGCATTTGTACTGTCTGGTAGATAAAATATTAGTACTTACTCAAAGGTCCAATTCAAATATAATTCAGGTTAAGGACAGGTCCTTAAATCTTTTGAATTGTATTTTGTAGAAAACAAATAATGTATTTCTTTCATTCTTTAAGCATTGAAACTTGTCTTAGGAACTTCAGAAAGGAGAAGCAGTTCCTGTAAGATTTTGTGTTAAGACATAGAATCAAACCCAACTTTCCCACTATAAAAATAGAAATGTAACAATAATTCAGAATAAAAAGAAGAATTTGCAAACATTGAAGATGTGCAATGAATTCCAATTTTAATGGTGTGTTTGTATGTATGAGGCATTTTCAGGGAATGAAGAACACACTTTTTAAAGCAAGTTTTCAGAAATATACTGAACGGTGATTTGGAGATTAAAAAATACTTAAACTCTTGAAGACATAAGCATGAAAACTAAAATTATATTTAGACAGTTTTTGTCATTTAGATAACTTTAATGGATTTTTTGTCTCATGTACATGCAGAAGATTACTTTTGATAACAATTTGCAAAAATTCAGTGTGTGTCAGCTTTGAAGGAAAAAAATCAGTTATTGTAGTTGAGTAAATAATCAAAGACTATAGCATAAAAATGAGACTGAAAAAAAAAAAAACCAAACCAAAACAACCCAAGACTAGAAATCTTTTGAACATGTCTATACTTTTTCTGGAGATCATGTCACTCAATGTGGCAATCTTTCAGTCAGAATTAGGACATTCTTGAACAAAAATCCTGGCTATAATAGTATTTTCTCTATTTTTGCCCTAGAACTCTTTTGGTGTAAACCCTTTTGTTTTCATCACCTCTGTCAGACTCAGTCTGTTCAGCAAGCATTCTCCTCTGACACTCTGAAGGGGTCTTCAGATCATATTAATGCCTGGGATATTTCCAGTTTCTGACCTTAAAATTTTTTCTTGAACATAAAAACATCAGTTTAAAAGTACTGGGTTAGATCAACATCTTATATCTGAAAGCAGTCAAATCTATTGGAAAGAGTGTGAGGAAAAAGGAAAGGGCATATGATGCTTCCCCTAATAATACTCATCTTTCAAACACTTATAACTTGGCTAAATAAGTGCCTGTGTAACCAATAACAGTTTTCTTTTCCATGAGCTGATACAACATTCCTTTGAATTATGTAAACTTTTCACAGGGTATCACAGGGTGTCAGGGGTTGTAAGGGTCCTTGGAGATCTTCAAGTCCAACCCCCCCTGCCAGAGCAGGATCATATCATCTAGCACAGGTCACAAAGGAACATATCCAGGCAGGTTTTGAAAATCTCCAGAGATGGAGACTTCACAACCTCTCTGGGGAGCCCCTTCCAGTGCTCTGTGACCCTTACAGTAAAGAAGTTCCTCATATTAAGGTGGAACCTCTTATGCTCCAGCTTACATCCATTCCCCCTTGTCCTATCACAGGGCACGAGTGAGAAGAGGCTGTCCCTTTCCTCTTGACACTCAGCCCTCAGATATTTATAAACATTTATCAAATCTTCTACTTTTATACAAGTTTCCCAGCCTAGCCACACAACATGTATATGTGTGAAAAATTGTATAAAGAAAAAACTTTTCCCATCTTCTGTTGCCTTCTGATATTCCCTGACTACTCTGTTTAAACACAGTGAAAAATTCCTGTGAACAATTCCTGTCCGTCTTGTTCATTCTGCTGATAGAACCATGAACTGTTTGCTATGGTAGGTCATCTCAAAAAGAGCAAGAGTTTTCATTTCTTGTGGTTTGGTAATATTCAGAATATTACAGTTAGGCCCTTGAAAAACTATTAGGTGTTTAAGTTCCATTTGAATTGATAACTTCTATATGCAAAAGCATTTTGGCACCCTGTATAACAGGAGGGAGGTTTATCTCGTCAGACTCACCTTCCGGTTCTTCCAGAACAGACAACATTACAGGAGCCCCTTCGGTCACTTTAAAAATTGCGCAGTCGTGCTCCATTTGGGCGTACCGTTTCCTTACAGGTGCTCGCTGGGACACCCCGTCAGGGGGTGGGGTCCCCGACAATACTGATTTAAGTACCTTAAATG
>JANHGN010015657.1:94763-108215 GCA_024605025.1 Megaceryle maxima
CGCGCAGTGCTATGCTTACCACAAACAAACCCTTCTCCCAAGGGGTAGATCTCTTCGCAGCATCTTTAAAGCTGCGAAAGTAAAAACTAATGGGCCGAACCGGTCCTTGTGGCCCTTTTTGCCAGAAGTCACAGACATGCTACTTGATGCAAAACCCCACTCAATGTGAACTGGGTCGGAAGGGTGAATTGGGCCCCGGGCTTGGTGTGCCGGAGCTTCAAAAATTAACAACTTCAGAGCTTCATCATGTACTTCAGTCCATTGCCACTGTGCCCCCTTCCGCAGTGAATCATACAGGGGTCTTGCTATGGTAGAAAAATCGGGTATATGCTTTCGCCAGAACACCAGTAACCCCAAAACATGTTGTAGCTCCTTTTTCGATTCTGGTTTTGTGATCTGTTCCAGAGTAGTCAGGGTTTCTGGGGGAATGCAAGTTTCACCTCCTCTCCACCAGATGCCCCAAAACTTTACTTCCTGAGAGGGCTGTACTTTTTCTGGTGGAATTTGCAAACCTCTATTCTCCAAGTGAGAGATTATGGGCTGCTGGGTGGTTTGCACAGCTTCCACTTGATCCCCAGCAATCAGCACATCATCAATATATTGATACACCTTCACCCCATCCTCTCTGGGAATCAGCTCGAGTTCCTGTGCTACAGCATGACGTGCTAGGGTGGGAGAGTGCTTGTACCCTTGGGGAAGGCGTGTGAGGGTGTATTGTTGTCCTTCCCCTAAAAAAGCAAATTGATCTCTGTCTTCTACCTGCAAAGGGGCCATGAAAAACATATCTTTGACATCGATAGTAGCCATGATAGGGTGTGCCTGGTCTTGTATCAGGGCAATGAGTTCAGCAATGTTTGGCACGGCAGCAGTTAAAGGGGCAGTGTTCGCATTTAACCTGCGATAGTCTCTTGTGAGCCTCCACGTCCCGTTTGGTTTCTTTACTGGCTAGACTGGGGAGTTAAAAGAGGAATGACTGGAGATGACCACTTCTTTTTGCTTTAGATCTTCGATCACCGGAGTGATTCCTGCTCTGGCGCCCAGGGGCTTAACGTTGGTTATTTTCAATGGGGGAAGGGGCGGTGCGGTTTGTAACAGGCGAACCCGCACGTTACAGACACCAAACGCCCACTGTTTCCCCTGGTCGTCGGTCCATCTTCGCCCCCGCAAAACGTCAATGCCCAACAGACTTAAGGGAAATTCACCAATCACCATTCTCACAGAAATGAAATCATCCTCTCCTGGCAATAGGATTTTAACAAAGGCGGAGATGACGATTTGTGCGGCGCCCACTGCACTCATCATTCGCAGGGGTTTCTTGGAAGGTTTTACACCGCAACTATTTGCGTCCCTTTCTGGGAGAGCAGAAATTTGAGCTCCAGTGTCTACTAAAAAGGCAATGGGCAGTTTACGAGGGCCCACAACAGTTGTTATCAACACATCTCCGTCAACATTCCCGGTGAGTTGTCTAATATACACCCAGCCTTCGTCTCCCCCCCACCTACGGGGAGCGAGGCATCTAGTTTCCCTGTTTAGCTTTCATAGTCTGAACGGGGTCCTGCAAATCTGGGGGGGGGGCACTGTCTGTTGTTTCTTCACGGGCAGATTTCTCACGCACCGCGGAAACGGGAGGTTTATCTGGCCAAGTAGTCACTGTTTTTTTCAACACATCTGTGGGGGTCCCATCCATTAATTCTCGCGGGTTCCCCTTTTACCATCCAAGATGCCAAAGGTCTCTCCTCGCCGTCAGGGAAATAAGGTTAGACGGAGGACGCCTAAATCTTTTTTCCTGAGGCTCTATTACAAGGGGGCAGACTGGCCCATCGGACTGCTTTAGTTGCTGATAGATGAGGAGAGGAATTAGTTGGCCCATATTGCCGGCCATAATTAATCAACTCCTGGGCAATCTCCCCCCACGTCCATGTTTTTGACCTTTGGGTGCCACGATCCTGAGTTGGAATCGCTCTCTCTTCCGGTCGCGCAAGTGGGCTGGCAGCTTTAATTTGCCCCTGCAGTTGAATTCCGACAGACTAAGGGATTCAGGGAGCCCACGAATTAACGGGGTCATCCTTTCCGGATCCACTGACAATAACACTGGGGATTCCTGATAAGGAGTCAGCTGCCGGTTGTGCGTCATTTGCAAACAGGCTGCTTTTTAAAAGTACACTCTCTCGTATCTGTTCCGTGGTTCCGACAACAGCCAATGGGTCCCCCCTCTCTAGGGGATCTAATCCTCCAGCCCAATAAGCGGCGCGTTCTGTGAGTGACCACGGGGCTCTCCGGTCGCCAGTAGTTAAAAAGATCCCGGGTCCCCAGTATCCTTCAGCCTCTTTCTCAGTCAATAAAATTTTTGTTATCACTCTTCTTCTAAATGCGAGCGTATTTTAGAATTTACAGGTGTAACAGTAGAATGATTCAAAACTGTTTTAACATGTGAATGTAGTTTTTGTGATTAAAGTCCAGTGTCATACATATATTGATAGAAAATTATCTGATTTTTATGAAAAATTTAAATTAAGTTTTGCGGAGACAATATTCTTAACAGGCAAAGCAGACACCATGGTAGCTTAAGGGTTGTTTTGCCACTTCAGGTCTGTTCTTAGGTAATGGAAGCTCTGTAACATAGATCTCGAGGGAACTCTATACTGCAGTGAAGTCAGGGATCTGATGATCTTTTATGCTTCTTCAGATTTCTGTATATTAAGTCCTCAGTTCTTTACCAATTTTGCATACTTTGAATAATCCTTATGCAGATTTTTTATGTGGACAGAAATGGAGTATCATTTTTCTGACTAATAAAGCCATTAGAGATAAAATGTATCTCAGCTAACTTGTTACCTGCAGAAAGCTAAATTATGTACATTCTCCCTTAAACTGTAGAAACAAAATAGATGCTTGAAAAATTAATCTAATTTATCTTTAGGAATTGTTGAACTGTACATTTTAAGGCTCTGTTATTTGCATGAAATATGAGGTGAGATGGAGGTGACCAGTTGAAATGGAATAAACATAGGCTGTTAATATTAAAATTATGTGAGGAGAATTCTCACCTTAAAAGCCTCTAAATTGCTGTAAATAGGTATTGGGTGAGGTATCCTTCATTTAACCTTAAATAAGATGTTTTACTGAACCAAATCTCTGATTTAGACTGAACTTAACACAGCCCTAACCAACACCCTAAAACCAACTTGTCACTTTGAATATGTCAGACATAAGACTCATATTTGACTCTTCCCTTCCTTTTCCTTTCCCTGTCCACAGCCGTATCTCATACAATTATGATACGCCGCACAATTCAAACATTCACGATCCACTAGAATGCCACAGTACTCAAAAGGTGACTGAGAACCTAAATAATCAGCAGAAACAATGCATGGAGTTCCATAACTTATAGCTGAGGTAAGCTGATATAATATTTCACATATGAAAAAATAAACAAACTGAAACAGACTGCTTCACATTGTGAGAATCTGAATGTGGACCATATACATTCAGCAGGTTATGAACAACTTTTTTAGATTTACAGTATTGTCAAATAACTATACTATAAAGTACTGTTGCATTAAGGGTGGTGGGGAGATGTTTGCCTACTACAGCCCAAGGGCTGAGCAGTTTTGCAAAGTCAAATGGTACGTCTGAGAATTCTGTCTCAGAGCCTCAGCTAAGGGGCTTGCACTGACACACCCGTGTCTATCTCAGAGCCCAGATACATGGCTCCTACTGAAATGGACCTAACCTGTTTCAGAGCCTGGTTAGGGATTTTACACTGAGACGGTTTAAAAGTTAAAGCAAATAGGTGTGATTGCTCTTGTTGTTTAGCCAAAACAGGACCATCTTACCTTCACAAGACTTCCTCCTTCATGACATTCTGGCATGAGAGTTTAGCAGATCTCCAGCCTGAGAGATAGCACAAGAATCACATGACTGTAAACATCGGAACCTTTTTGCTGAAGCACACTGAAGTGGCTGTATTCCTGTCTCATAGCAAACTAGGCCATTATCCAATAAATATAAATAATATATAGGTCTTAAAATACGAAAACACTTGAGGAAATGATGTTGGTAAATATCCTATTCATAATATCAGCAAAATCTTAGACAATGGAGCATATATATATGTCGATATAATATCCTCTGCTGTTTTTGTCCAGCACCTTAATTAATATATATATATAACACTTCTCTGTGGTACACAGGATATTAAGATGATGCTTGGAAAGGGAAAAAAAGTGTAAGGCCCTTGCCAGCCTCTTTAAGTAGTTTTTGAAAGAAACAGAGCTGCTGAGGTAGAATGAAAACATAAGTATCTATAATTGTGAGTAAAGGCATACAGTTCAGACAAAAGGTAATATAGCAGGGTATAAAGCAGAGCACGACAGCCAAAGCCATACCTTTATGACAGAAGTAGAACTGTGTAAGTGCAAGGCACTGCTGTCATATTGAAACACTGTGGCAGAATGAGTCATATCTTCTCTAAGGAATGGGAGAGAGGAAAGAAGTGCAGACAACATGATTTGGAGATGCAGTAAGTAGACAAGTAGAATTTGCTGTTCCTTCAGAGTAGAAATGATACTTTTGCAGATATTCCTGTAATCAAAACAGGCTTTAGGGTATTTCACAGGTTAACTAAATAAAATATAAAAAAATTATCTTCTAGTTGTGCAATATATTTGTATATAAATATAAATACATATGTGGGAAGTATTGCTGTGTTTTAGCTTGAGAGGGATTGTGTGGAGATAGGAGGAAGAAGAGAAGAGGGGGCTAGAAAACAACCGAGCTTTCCCAATCAGAGTTTAAGCAAAAAAATCTGTGAAGTTCTTGTTTATGTCATGCACAATCAGTTAGAACCAGAAGCAAAGCAAAGCTTGTCTCTTGCATAAATGTTAAGCAAGAATGATCATTGAGCAACATGTACCTACTAGAAGAAACAAACTGGTTAAGAGTTCTCAGCAGAGAGTTTAGATGCAGAAGAAAATAGAAAACAGAATGAAAATGAGAGGCTTTTTGTGTGGTTGTGGGTTTTTTTTGTTTGGTTTTTTTGTTGTTTGTTTGGTTTTTTTGGTGTGTGTGTGGTTTTGTTTTTTTTTTTCATCTAAGTATGACTTGCTATATAAAGAATTCACAAAGGTCTATAACGCATTTAACATCATGGCCATTAAAAAAGACCCCCCACTTTTTTTTTTTTTTTTTTTTCCTAAAATATAATGCTCTAGTATTAAGAAGTATCAATTAATAGAATACAGAGTTGTGCTTTATTTTGCGTCTGACTAGATGATTGCCACAGTGTCCTCTTGCTTTATTGGTTGCAAATCTAAGTAACCTTTATCTTGTGACCTTGTGTAAAATAACAATAAGAATTTCCTTGAAAGATCATATGAAAAATATTTTTATATCAATGAATTAATTGTTAAATCACAAAACCGTATCTAAGATATCTGGAGGTTTCAATTCACTTTGTAATACAAAAAGAACATTTAGTGCTATGCTGGGATTTAAGTGTCCAAACATGAAGGAAACATTGGAAACTTTGAGGAGGAAAAAAAAAAAAAATTGGTACATTAATCTCTGAAGACTTGACTGACAGTGATTTTCTATAGACAAAGGATTCTTGAACTTTTCAGAGCCAGATCACAGATATGGTCTGGCTGCAATTCTTCCCACTTCCCAGTCTCTGATTGTACTCCTCAAATGCCAGTCTTTTTGCCTTTATCTCTTAGGTTGAATCATACAATTTTCCCACTGTTAGACTGAACTCTTAGCAACAGTGCCCTGTGCATCAGCTTCACTAGCATGCTACATCCTGAAGGCTTTATTACATGAGAGATTTGACTTCTGGGCACTGTGGACAATGAAGAATATGTCCAAATACTTTTCTTAAAGCAGATTTTTTTTTTTTTTTTTTTTTTTACTACTTTTAAACAGGAAAAGAAAAAGTCTTTTATGAAAAGATTTTAAATTTTTTTTAAGTTTATACATTTCTCACTGAAACCTTTCTGTCCATAACAAGTTATGTAAAGTTAATATTCTGTTAGCAATCTTAACAAAAGAAGCCAAAACATTATCACCTGCTGAATCAGTTTTATTTTTCCCATTTATTAATAAAGGCTATAGGCTTTGCACTACAGGGTCCCAGGAAATATCTGGGCTTTCACAATTTAGCTAGGGACCACAGTGGTATGAGCAGACTGTGATAAGTGAGTGTATAAAAACAAGCTCACAGTACGTAAGAGTAAAGGACAGAGACCTTCGCTGGCACTACACTCACCCCATCAAGCAAACCAGGATGCTGAGGACTCATTGTGACACCCATCAGCTCCCTGTTTGACAAAGACTGTCATGATTAAATTTAGCACTCAGAATGACCATGGAAGGAGAAGTATGATACAAAAGAAATGGAGTAGATACTTATAAGACCTCTTGCAAAACAACTTTGGTTATGATACTAATGAGATTTTTCTCCATTAATCTATATTGTGTCAGTACTACTGTAACAGAAAAAATGATGACTATACAATTTTGATAAGACTGTTTTACTTAGATTTTACTTAGGTTAACAGTAAGTGCTTGTTTCTAAGTATATAGTCTCTTCCCTTCTGCCTGTAGCAGAGTTTATATTCATGCCACTTTTTTGACTTCTCAGCAGTTATTCAGTAATCTAACAAAGCTAAGAATACCATTGCTTGTTAATTATTTTAGTAAGTCTTTATTTTTTTTCAGAGGATGGTTTATATTGTTTCTAATCTGAGTTATTTTTTGTAGTACGTTAAATAAATATCATCAGAAGACAAGATTCTTAATAACCAGATTTATGTATGATTATTTATAAGTTGTTGCATAGCAGCTTCATTTCCTTTTCAAACTGCATCATGTTATGCTAGTAATATTGTACTTTATGTATTTGTGACATATTTTAGTATTTCCTAGACTTATCACAGAGCTGACATCCTAACTACTTGCCTAACTAAGCCTTACACTTTGTCACCATGGTCTAACTTTGCTTCATAATAAATCCCAGTTCTCACCACCATCTACAGGCATCACACACACACACCATTTTGACCCTGTGCATATGAACTGCTAGTGAACTCAAGAGTCAATCTAGCCAACAAGCAGAACAAATGCCAGCTACTGGAGGAGAGCAAGTGCCTAGATACGGCTACGGGAAAGAATGAGTGAGTGAAGCCAACTGCAGCAGAGGATTGTATTTCATATGTACATGTAACTATTAGTGAATTTCAAGATGAATTATCAAGATGAATTTCAAGCTGAATTACCTGGAATACTGTGTCCAGTTTTGGTGTCCCCAGTTTAAGAGAGCCATGGACCTACTTGAAAGAGTCCAACAGAGAGAGCTACAAGGATGATAAAGGGGCTTGAGCATCTCTCCTGTGAAGAAAGACCGAGGGAACTGGGGCTGTTTAATCTTGAGAGAAGACTGAGAGGGGACCTTATTAATGTCCATAAATATATGAAGAATGGGTGTCAAATGGAAGAAGCCAATCTCTTTTCTGTAGTGCCCAGCAATAGGACAAGGAACAATGGGTATAAACTTGAGCACAGAAGGTTCCACCTCAACATGAGGAAAATCTTCGTTACTGTGAGGGTGATGGAGCACTGGAACAGGCTACTCAGAGAAGTTGTGGAGTCTCCTTCTCTGGAGACTTTTAAAACCCGCCTGGATGCCTTCCTGTGTGGCCTGCCTTAAGTGGTCCTGCTTTGTCAGGGGGGTTGGACTTGATGATCTCTAGAGGTCCCTTCTAACCCCTAACATTCTATGATTCTATAATTCTATGATTCTATCTCATGATAAGTCCAGCACCTGGAAAAACCCAGGTTGGAGCTGGTGCTTGAATCCAGGCGTGGATATTGGATGAAGTTAAATTTCACCCTGATATTTTATTCTCAAAAAAAAAGAAATAACATCTCTATTTCAAAAGTAAATTGAGAGCTCCTGAACCATGACTATAATGTGTTGCACTTTTAAGAAAATACATCGTTACCAGGGTTCTTATATGACTCTCATTCTCTGGATTCAGGAAACAATACACTAGAAATCTATTTTCTTTGATCAGACAAAAGATAGCTGCTTAAGAATTTGTAAGGCCTAAGACTTTTAAGTCCTAAGACTTTAATAGTTTGTTTATAAGTTGCTTTCTCCCCGTTCACAATAAGTACTTTCATTTTAATTAACAACAGTTACTGATTTGGAAACCATGTGCATAAATATATATCTTGTACTGTAGCTAGGGCTAATACTAATTTTATTTTTAGAATCAAGATCAGAAGATAAACCTGCAGCCACCTATATGCTCATCATTAAGTTTCAAGCTATATCTACTTTGCAGATTGGACAAAGCAGTCTAATTTTAAGAAAATCATGAACACCAGAATTAGGACAAATAATTTGATAGATCATGATAGAGCAGTCATTTTCAACCATTTCAAGTGATTTGGGCTTGACTAGTTTAGTAGCAAGTGTAGTAGAGTACATCCATGAAAACAATATCATATGGCTACATTTGCTGACTAAGAACGGTACTCCATTTTTATTTATATTTTTTAATGAAAAATTATTTTAAAAAAAGATAGAAGGAAGTTAAGAATTTATATTTTTTTTTTTCCAGGGGAAGGTAGCAGAGTCATAAAACTCCTTTACTACATTGTATAAAGCAGTGATGATGATAAAATGACTTGTTAATAGATAATATGGGAAATCCTGAAGTAAGCATCATAGTTGCAGTACTAATAAAATTTTCATAATTAACTCCTGTGGACATAAAAGAATCAGGAAAAAAAGTGTTTTATTGCTCATCTGCCAAGATGAGGAGGAATCTGTCTATAATGTTGAAAAAACACGAGTTAATAAGCCTTAAATTAATGCCATTAAAATGTAGTAGATTAGGTGACAAAATATTGACTCATACAGTCCTTAATGATATAATGAAATAGCCAACAATATACTTCTCTAAAAATAGTGTTATATTTCATATCATAGAATTGTAGAACATTTGAATTGGAAGGAACCTTAAAGATCATCTAGTTCCAAACTCCCCTGCGATGGGCAGGGACACCTTCCACTGGACCAGGTTGATGAAAGCCCCATTCAACCTGGCCTTGAGCACTACTAGGGATGTGGTACCCACAATTTCTCTGGATAACCTATTCCAGTGTCTTACCACCCTCACAGTAAGCAGTTTCTTCCTTAATATCTAATCTAAATTTACCCTCCTTCAGTTTAAATGCCCCTTCTCCTACCACTGCACTCCGTGATAAAGAGTCCCTCTGTATATTTCCTGTAGGTGGCCCCTTTAAATATTGGAATGCCTTTATAAGGTCTCCCCAGAGCCTTCTTTTCTCCAGGATGAACCACCCCAAGTCTCTTAGCCTGTCTTCATAGTGGAGGTCTTCCAGCCCCCTGATCATCTTCAGGGCCCTCCTGTGGACCGTCTCCAATGGTTTCATGTTTTTCTTATGTTGGAGCTGACACAGTACTCCAGTGTCTCACAAGAGCAGAGTAGAGGGGCAGAATCACCTCCCTTTAGCTGCTGGCTGCAATTCTTTTGATGCAGTCCAGGATCCAATTGGCTTTCTGGGCTGTGAGTATTGTACATATTTTTCTTGCATTTGCTCCTTGACTATTACATATTTTTAAAGCAGTGCCCTGTAGGGATAATTTAGTATCTCCCAACCAAATCTGATTTTCATAGTGTTTATAATTTCCTGCTTTATTCTATTCTTTGGTCTATGAACTGTATTTGTTGTAAATATATATATATATATGTCCATATGCACAAAGATACATTTATGATTTTGTGACATACTAAAACATTTCATTTTGTAGAGGTTCCTTAAAAAATTACTTAAAGTTTCACGTTTATTTTTATTTAATTGAATGCCATAATTTTCATTTGGGGCTTAGTGTTTGTTTGGTTTTGGGTTTTGTTTTTGGTGTTTTGTTTTGTTTTTTTTTTCCTGTGTGCATAAGTTGTTCTGTGACGTTATAAGCCCTGTCTATCAGCCACTCTGCAGGCTCCCAAATGATATGCAGAGCTAATTTCTTCCATCCGTCTTCCATGCCTGACATGCCTGGTCAACACAAAGTAATTTCTTCCTACTTGCTGCAGACTTAAAACTGCCTGAGTGGTTTGCATTAACATGGAGTTAGATTAAGCAAAAGTAACACATTCTTTATTAAAAGTCCACCCTTTTTGCTAGTTCTCTGCCTGGCAATTACCTAACTAGGAGTTTAGGTGTACAGTATGGTTACAGTTTATTCAGTATTTATATAATCATGTCTTCTACTGGTTATGTAAGGCACGTTGCAATTTATGTTCTGCTGCAGAGATATTTAGGAATGTCTGGCTATACAGAATTTTACAAGAACTCCAGACTGTTAGAGCACTCTCCTAGGATATGGGAGGCTGGTAACCAGTAGCTACTTCTCTTTCAGAGACTCTAATGCCCATCTCCCAGGAACAGGTTTAAGATCACAGTAGGGTTATGTATCTCAAAGGTAATCACAATACAATATATGTCAGTGGAAATAGAGTATCTCCTATAAATTTAATCTTTATTTTTACCTCTTCAAGATAATTTTTTTCAGTAACAGAACCACATCTGTTTTTGTGCACCACAATCTGCATTTGTTTATCACAGTAATCTAGACAATATTAGACTCACTTTTTTTCAAAAAGCTGACAAGGTAAACTAAATAGGATTTGATGACATGTACTACCACAAGTTGCTTTAACAGACCATTGGAATAGTTAAGATTGTTTATTGGGGCTTATCACTAGATGCACTTCTGAATTTGTTATGGTAGTTTTTCTTTGTGTTAGCATCATATATTAAACTTTTTTTTTTATTATTTTTAATCCTTTATAGAATATATATTATCTTCATTATAAAACATTTAATTAAAGGAATAATTTGAACATGTTGATTTTTTACCAGTGCATCTCAGAAATTTTTTTTGGAAGAGTAGCTGTGTAAAAGAAAAGATCTGATGAATGTGAGTAAAAATATAGTTATGACAGCTAAAACATGGTTACACTCAATGCAAATTTAAATAGGTGTTACTTTAATGCAGGAACAATTCATCAAAATTTACAGTTTTTTATTCTTACCAACATTAAAAAGAAGGTTTTATAGACCATGATTTCACAAAACAAAATATGCAATTTGTAGAACTCTACAGTATTATTATGAAACAGCATACAAAATAAATTCTGCTTCTGCTACTATTTAAAAGATGTTAGCAATTGCTTTACTATAAAAACCTGTGCTGAATACTGTTGTAGACAAAAAAGGTATTCCATGTAATGGGAATGTTTGTGACTTCAGTATCATATTTGCATTCTATTCCTATTCTTCATTTGTAGTATTATTCACTCCTGAATTTCTGAAAAGAAATTGCATGCAAGTTTATTACAAATACAGTCTCTTCCAGCAAACTATTGAGTAACACAGTATTTAAGTAGTATTCCAGAGAAATATGAATTTACATTTTCCTATTTGTAAGAAGTTGGTATCTGAAGGAATAGAGTTCCACAATGATTAAGAATATTATTTTATATTATAATGTAATGATTTTGGAACAAAAATGTGTTCCTGTGAAATATTCTGATGACAAGACAGGAAGACCTTTGGAATGGAGACTTAAAGAAGTAAAATACATAGCTGTGAGCACTGATGTAAAAGATACAGATTTTTAATTCAACAACACAAAAGTCACAGAATCATAGACTCATAGACTATCTCAAGTTGGAAGGGACCTATAAGGATCATCATGTCCAACTCCCCCTCTCCTCACAGGACTACCTAAAACTAAGCCATATGACTGAGTATCATCCAGATGGTCCTTGAACTCTGAAAGACTTCATGCAATAACAACTTCCCTGGGAAGCCTATTCCAGTGACCAACCACCCTCTCAGCGAAGAAACTTTTCTTAATGTCCAATCTGAGCTTTCTCTGATGCAGCTTCCATTCCATTACCTTGCATCCTATTCATGATCACTAGAGATAAGAGATCAGTAGCTGTCCCTTCACTGACAAGGTCACCCCTCAGCCTTCTCCAAGGTGAACAAACCAAGTCACTTCAGCTTCTCCTAAGTCTTTCCTCAAGACCTTTCACCATCTTGATCATCCTCCTCTGGACACACTCTAATAAGCTGATGTCACCAGCTATCTGCATTGGGGTGCCCAAAATAGCACAGAGTACTGGAGATGGAGCCATGCTTGTGCAGTGTAGAGTGGGAACAATTACCTCCTTCAACCAGCTAGCTAAGTTAGAGTTGACAGATGGAAATGAAAGAGTTAAAAAATCCCTGTTGTAGTGGTCAGTCATAAGGATAATGTGAACACAAATGGTAAATATGTTTTTTGGATAGATCAAGCTGGGTATGTTCAGCAGAGTAAAAAAGTTTTAATTCCATGTACAAGGCCAGTGCCTCACTTGAAAGAGTATTGGTATTAACTCCTTTGTAACAGGGAGGCATATTCAAATTAATAAACACAGGAAGCAGTCGATATTCATGAGGGCAGCACTGCCACTCAGGAAAAATTTAGGGGGATAATGTGACAGGAACATCAAAAAATTCAACAAGAACAAAAACAAAGTCCTGCCACTGGGACGTTAAGAGACTCTCGGCAGTGATACAAGTCAAGGACAGATGACTAGGGAGCCACTATGGAGAAAAGGCTCAGGAGGTTCTGGGGCACAGTAAGATGAGCATGAGCCAACGGTATACCTTGACAGCAAAAATGGCCAGAAGAATCCAGGGCTGTATTAATGGGGGCAAAACCAATAGATGAAGGGACATGATTACCTCACTTATCAACATCAATTAGACCTCCCCTAAATACTGCATCCAATTTGGAACCCATAATAGACATCAAAACCCAGGAAAGTTCAGCAAATGACCACCAAGATGGTATGAGCACTGGAGTCTATGCCCAAGACTGAAACAAGAGAGATTCAGACTAAGGAGAAAAGCCTTTTCTCCATGAGGACAGGATTGCAGTGGAACAGGTTGCCCAGAAAGGTTGTGCAGTCTTCATCTTTGGATCTTCAGAGATTTTCAAGACTTGAGGTAGACAAAGCTCTGAGCATCCTATTCTGGCCTCAGAGGTTGTCCTGCTTGGAGCAGGTGGTTGGGCTAAGATGTCTTGATGTCCTAACCTGAATTATCCTACGATCATAATATGAACAAACAAGGAAATAATTATAACAGATTTGTTTGGTTGGTTGGTTTTGACACCCACAAAACAAACAATGTATATAAATACCTTTAAGTGTTACAACAGTGAAGTTCTGGAACAACCTATTTATTATACAAGATCCAGCAAAAAGGCCAGAGTTTTTGGGGTGAGATACTGGCCTTTGAGTTGGGTTTTTTTTGTTTTGTTTTTGTTTTTTTGGGGGGGAGGGGTTGGGGGGTTTTTTGCCTTAT
>JANHGN010015658.1:6171-30052 GCA_024605025.1 Megaceryle maxima
GCTGGGCCCCCTGCTCTGGGTGACCCTGCTGGGTGGAGCAGGGGGGTGGCACCAGAGCATCTCCAGAGGACCCTTCCCACCCCACCAGTCTGTGATCATTTGGGAGTTGCCATAAACACAGGGTGACGTGTTCCCTGTTTTTGCAGCCACTGCCCCATTCGCACACCACTGCTGTAAAATTGCACCCCTCGTGCACACGCGTCGGTGCTGTTTTCTGTTGAGTTTGTACAAAGTCTGAATCGGTCTTTGGAAGAAAAAGAGATGTGAGTGAAAATTTGTTCTTTGTCAGGTTCCTTCAGCCATCGGACTTTGGATGGGAACTGCTCCCATTTTTATTATTATTTGGTTTTAATTTGTAATAGAGAAAATGCTTTGGAAATCCCCTTGTTCTTTTCAGATACCAAAGATAAGAAGTTTTCCAGAGATCAGAACCCAGCTTTTGCAGCAGCACCTTACTCCTGCCTAATCTAGGGACCATTCCACACTGTGTAAAGGACTAGTGAATAAAGAAGGCACAAAGTGCTTGATGCAGCTATTTAGATGGCTATAAGCCTCCCACAGAACTTCACTGGTGAGGAATTAAACAGTGCTGGGGCAAGAGGAACGGTGCTTTGATACCTGCCAAGGCAGTAGGCAGAGGGATGCAGCAGCACAGCAGGTTAAACCCTCTGCTTACGAATGCAAAACAAGGCACGTCGGGAAAATATGAGCTTCTGCACACTGGTGAGTTCTAAATGAGCTCTAAAATTCAAGAAAAAAAAGAGTTGGGTGTCAGTGTGGGGAGTTAATAAAAGTATCTGCTGAGTCGGCAGCAGCTTGCAGAAAAAAAGACAAGCAAAACATTTGGATGTTTAAAGGCTTGGAGCAGAAGATGCAGGTGAAATAGGATGGTGCCACCACACACCATGGTATTGCCTTGGTCCACGTGCAGTGGTCCTGCTCTGCTACGCAGCGTGGTGGGAAGGGAAAAGCCCATTTGCCAGAGCAGCTAGAGCTACAGAAAGAGCTGCCTGCACCTTTACTGAGAAGAGCCAGGAGCTGCTCAGTGTGGAAGTCCCCGTGGTGAGTTCAATCTTCAGTCCCTTCACCTCTCCCTGCTCTCTGTCATCTCCACTGCAGGAATGACCTCGCCGTGGTAGAGGCTACACTAAAGTTAAAGTAATTTCTACTAACACAAAATAATCCTGTCATCTTTCTAATCCTCACGTGGAAATTTTTTGCACTTTTAACTCTTTTTAATGTTGCTAGAGTGCAAATTTGTTTGGAAAGTTATTCAAATGAGATGATAAAAATTAAGAAAAAAAGATCCCTAAAGTCATAGGCTGGATGGCACCTCTGGACATTCAGTCCATATTCCTGCCCACTGCAGGGCCAATGTGAGGTCACACTGCTCAGTGCCTTATCCTGCAAACGTTACGTGCCGTGGATTTCCACCTCAGATTCGTTAGTGCTCCGTTAAAGAGATGGTCTCCAGTCCATAAATTTATTTTATCCTGACTGGTGCATGAAAAGTCATAAAGTGATTTATGAGCTGAAAAATGCTCATCTTGCTGCCACAGCAATTTGGCACGTGCCAACTTTAACCCTGGCTTCTCTAAAGCCTCCGTGCAGCTTTGTGGAGGGAGGAGAGCTGCTCCACAGCCTCAGCAGCCGCTCTGAGGAGCACATCTGTGTCCCGACTAGGAGAGGGTGTCTGATATATTCCTTGAATTGTAACATGACGGATGAGGTTTTGAAAGGCTCTTCTGCTTTCAGCTCACGTATCTGAAGAGCATCTGCTCAGAGAGAGGGAGAGAAGTTGGCGTGGGTGGTACAAAGGAGATTTTAAGTGCACATCCTCTCATCACACCCCTAGTGTGGGGCTGCGCCCGCCGTGCGAAGCGAACCCTCCTCTGTGCACCCCCTTGGGTTAGAGGAGCAGCGAGATGTTTGATCTGCTGATCATCCCAGGAGACGTGAGCAGAAGATCAGGAAGTTTCCTCCGTCTGTTCTTTGGGCCAACTCGCAGCTGATGTCTGTGCTGCTGGCCTGGTGTTCCCTGCAGAGACGGCCACCTCATGAGGACTCTGACAGCTCAGCCACGCAGACCCTGCTGCGCTGTCTCACATGATGCCAACAACCAGTCTGACCTCTAGTTCAACATCTAGTCAAGCACCAGGTGCTTCAGGAGAGCAAAAGAAAGGTTTGGGTGTGAGATTGCTTGCTCCCAGTTATGGTTTCCTTTTAATCTCTTTTAACTAGTGGATGGTTTATGCTCAGTTTATACCTTCTGCCAGGGCTGGGCACAGACCCATCTAACTGCCTTCAACGTGGTCCTATCACTCTCTCAAACTCTGTTCCACTCTCATCCTCTGCCGTGATCAGTTCCTTCTCCCTGATGACCTTTAGGGTTTTCCAGCTGCCAAACTGAAATATCTTCTGCGCATAAAATGCCCCTTTTCCCTAGAAATCCCACCCCCCCAAAATCCTTGGGCACCCCCCCTGTGCTGTGCTGCTGCCTCTGAGCCATCAGGATCTCCACCCTGTGCTGCTTTTCTTGCTGTTTTTCAGCCCTGCCAGCCAGTCTGATCTCTCCTCCTAATTTTACCCCTGTCCATCCCATGGCTTTACCCACAGGTCATTAAGATTTTACTCTGTTTTTGCTATTTTGGTCCTTTCCAGACATTCTGTGCTCTAATGTTAAGCAAGCTCAGGAAGGGTCATCACCTTTCAGCACTGTCTGGTAATGCTGATAACCTGCTTGGCACTAGCACCAAGGTCTAAGCTGCCTGCAGCACTTCCCATCACACCTGAAGTCCTCTTCTGCCTATCTTTGCTTCAATTCCATCATTGCCCTAAACAAAACATAAAACACTAAGGGAGGAGAAAGGGAAAAAAAAAAATAAACAAACCCCAAACCAGCCTCCCAGAGTTTGGGAGACTGTTTGTTGAAGGAAGATGAAGCAGAATGAGTTGAAAAACCTTATGGGTGCAGCTTGAGCATTTCGATGGGGACTCCATCTGCCTGGGGGCTGCTGCGGCATCGTGATCGTCGCCTCTGGTTTCTGCTCTCATGGTCTGAAAATCTGTAGAGTTGTTTAAAAAGCCGTGATCTGTGGGCAAAGTTTGGCTAATCAAGACTTGGGAATATCAAGCCGTGTGTATCCACCACAGTGCAAAGGGGTTGTTTTTACTTAGTCCCTCAACTCCTGTAAGAAAGCTCAATGTGGAGCTGAAGGAACTCTCCATCACTTGGATCTGAGCAAAGCAGGGTTCCGTGCTCTTTGGATATAATATTTCTTGTTGCTGCAGCAAATGGATAAAACCCAGGGGAAACCACCATACCTCATACTATGATTTTTCTGTCTATGTGATTCTAAAACATCTGTAGTTTCTCACTGCATGGATCTCATTTGTCTTTATTACCATCAGCAAAGCAAGGCTAATATTTAGACTTTTAGAAATGCATAGGAGAAAAATAATACGGGTGAAAAAAATAAATACAGTTCTCTGACTCATAAATAAACCCTTTTTTTGTAGGCAGTGCAACAAAAGCATCAGCACCCTTATCGGTAACGTACACATTGTGGGCTGTTAATAACGCTGCGACTCGTCGGTACCCGCGCTATAGCCGAGTGCCTTGAAAAATGTGCTGGAAAAAATGAAATTAAATCACTTGCAATCCACAGATAATGCTGCAGGACGCTGGAGTACTCGCCTTTGTCTATGGCACATCCTATCTTAGGGAATAAATGGGGGTGTGGGGGGGTGGTTAAGTTAGTTCAGCATTTGGCCTTTGGTTATTTCAGTGGGAAATGGGAGCTCTGCCTTTCTTGAGGGCTTAACCCTCCTGTCTTATTCATTATGATCCAACATAAATCAGTAATCCGTGGAAAGATTAGAAAATGATGACAATACATTTCAGGTTGTTTGGAGAGGAGTCTTTCTTCTTCAGGGCACAGCCACGCTTTGCTGCATTTTTGCTGTAATTTTTACTGCAGCGTGGGGAACACTTTGGAGTGAAAATTCAAGAATTTTACACTCATCTTCCCCCAGATATCACTCTAAGAGCCTAAATCACTGACAAGTTGTTTTGCTGGATGACTGGTTGTAGGCCACTAGTGAGGCTGCACCTCTAATCCTGGGTTCAGTTGTGGGTCCCTCGCTCCAAGAAGGACACTGAGGTCCCTGCCAGGGTGACTGTCCTCTAAATGTCCTATTTAAACTGAAATATGCTTTTCTGGCTTGTGGCACCAAATACTTTCTTCCTGGTGATATGTCTGAAAGGGAAAAGGTCAATTTACACTATATTTACAAATTTTGCCTTTTTGCTCCTTTTATTGCACCACAGGAAAAAGAAAAAAAAAAAAATAAAGAGGCATCTGCTATGCAGATTCTTTGTTTTAATCACCTATGAAAACCTGGATTAGAATACACCTAATAAGACTTGACAGTTTAACTAATATTAGAAGATGAGGTCGAAGCAACGTAAAACAGGAGCAATTCACAGAGATACACGGTAGAGCTTTGAAATAAATACTTGAAATATATTCTTGAAAAGGCAACCCCCTGAAACACCCCAGACTGGGGGCAGAGAAGCTGGAAAGTGCCTGTCAGACAGGGAGGGGTTTGGGTGACAGGCGGCTGGAGATGAGCCAGTGCAGGTGGCTATGAAGGCCACCACTTGGCTGTGTCAGCACTGGTGTGGCCAGCAGGAGCAGGGCAGGGATCGTTCCCCTGCACTGGGCACTGGGGAGGCCGCCCCTGGAATCCTGGGGTCAGTTCTGGGCCCCTCACTCCCAGCAGGACATGGAGGGGCTGGAGCGTGGCCAGAGAAGGGCAATGCAGCTGGGGAAGGGGCTGGAGCACAAGGGGGTGAGGAGCAGCTGAGGGACCTGGGCTTGTTGAGCCTGGAGAGAAGGAGGCTGAGGGGAGAGCTTCTGGCTCTGACAGCTCCTGACAGGAGGCTGGAGCCAGGAGGGGTCGGGCTCTGCTCCCATGGAACAAGTACCAGGAGAAGAGGAACCAGCCTCAAGTTGCCCCAGGGGAGGTTGAGGTTGGAGCTGAGGAACAATTTCTTCAACCCCCCTTGAGGGTTGTCCAGGGCTGTCCCAGGCTGCCCAGGGCAGGGGTGGAGCCCCTGTGATCCCTGGATTCTAACCTTAATGATTTTGTGAATCTATTCATGATGGGCTTTGCTGTGTCTCCATCAGGCAGTGAAGTGTCTGAAAATCAGAGGGCAAATGCAGATTTTCGTCCTGAAACTCACGTTTCTAGAAGGAAAAAGCGACTTAAAATTAAAGGGTAAATATTCGAGGTGCTTTAGGTGTCAGTGCATCTCAAGGCAGCTTCTTGCACTCCTCTTTTCTCCATGTCCTTCAGTTCCCTGGTTGTATTTCTTCTGGTTAAGCTTATTCTCTGCAGTGTTGACTACCTCAGCGGGTAATAACAGCCTGTGGTCTGGTGGCTCGGTGGGACAGGGTTTTGCCCGCCCCTTGCAGCATTCGCTTTTATTTGCTTTGTCAGAAGCACATTTGGTGTAAACAGTAAGAGGCCGTTATTCTGGGGAGGTGCAGCACTGGTGTTATGTAAATCAAACTTATTTTTTCCCTCACCTCCTGTGCTTGTAAGCCCGTGTCTGCTTTTACCTTAATTTTACCCTAAATGACTGAAAAAGAGACTGGCTCTATTGAAATGAGACTGTATCAAAACACAGGAACAAATCATTTAAAAGCTCCTGAGGGGTTCTGCTGCCCTTACACAGCTGATTTACATGATGATATTGCAATGGTGAGGTCATTTGTAAGGATTCCAACAAAATGCTCTTGCTCAGGCAATCTTCTCATTTCAGTTTTTAAGTAAGAACCCCAGAACTAATTTTGTTCTCCTTGGGGGGGGGGAAATCCTAGAATCATAGAGTGTTTTAGGCTGGAAGGGACCTCTAGAGGTCACCTGGTCCAACCTCCATACACAAGTAGGGACATCTCTACCTAGGGCAAATCCATGTTGCTTTTTCCCTGGGTGGTGTTTACCTGCCTGCAGTGGATGCAAGCCCCTCTCAGATTCTCTTTCTCTGGCTCCCAAACTTCATGAAATCTGTCCCACATCTGCTCTGTGAAGGGCTGGAGAGGCAAAGAGGAGGTCCCTCTCTTCCCCAGGACTGATCCTGCTGGTAATTGTGTCCCTCTTGACTGAGGTCTTTGTGCCTGAATTAGCTTTGGATCATCAAGGAGATGCTGTTGATGCTGCAGCTGATGGCAGAAAAGCAGCAGCTTGGATTTATAAGGGGCAAAGGTGATTTTGTTTATAAAATACCTCAAACTGAAGTTTCCAAGTAAGTCATGCCTCATGTAATCCAGTCCAGAAGGTAAGTTTTTGTTTAGTTTTTTTTCATTAAAGCACCTCATCAGGGAGAGGAGATGTGGTTGAGGCTGCAAGAAAGGGTGCTGGACCAGGGCTCACACGGTTCCATCCCCATCTCCTCCTTCCTGGGCTGCAGAAACCTTGTGTTATCCACCTCCTTGATCCAATTCATACTTGTTGCTATAACTTACATTCTTTTAATCTTTTTTTCCTCCTGGCTGCTTGCAAGAATGGGATCAAACTTTGGGGTTTTATTTCTCTGGGTGATTTTTTGTTTGTTTGTTTGTTTTCATTTTTGTTTTGTTTTGTTGGGGGTTTTTTTGTGGGTTTTTTTGTGTTTTTGGTTGGTTGGTTTTTTTAGCACAGGAAGATATAAAAACACACCTACTATATTTTTCCCATAAACATGCTACCCTTCAGTAGTAACCAACTGGTGAAGCTCAGGTAATATTTTTTGTGTTCGATTCTTCTTGCGTGCTTACACTGTCACTGTTCTGCTGAAACAAAGGGAAATGAGAGTAGCAAAGTGGTGAAGCATTTAAGAAAAAAAGAAGCTACAAAGTTATAAAGTCAAGCTGCGTGTGTCGTTGCCACCGCGATGAAGCAGCCATCTGACCGTCATTGAGACGTGATGCTGGAGAGCAGCCAGGCGTAGGCACCTCCGTGCTTCGCTGGGCCTCGGAAGAACGCGCGGTGAGTTACTGCTATGGCCTGGGCTGTTCCATCCTGCCTCCCCAGGCACCCGGGACTGGAACCAATAACTCCTGCTGCTGTCTCCTCTTTATTGCAGCTTCTTCACTGGCAGGGGATTTTTATTTGCTTGGTTTGTTTTGATCACCTGGTGTCGATGTTCCTGGAAGTTTTGATGTTGCATTAATATAGACAACTCTTTTTTTTTTTTTTTTTCTTTCTTTCTTTCTTTCCCTTGATGTTTTCCCCGTTGCCTACTTACAAGGTTACGTGGCTCTTCAGCATCTGTGCTTTCCCATCTGGCTGGCTGATCCTTGGGCAGCGCAGCTGGCAGCGGAGAAAACAGGTATTTGGGGCTTTGCTTCCTACGGCTGGGCAGTTTTGCAGTCAGTTGAGCTCAGCCTCTGTCCTGTCTAACCATAATTACTCAAGTTTTTAAACACCCCATCTATTTTCTTAATGAGAAATTAATTTAATCCTATTTACATTCACCTTTTTCCGCTGGTTAAGCGCAGGCATTGCGGGCTGTCCGGCGTGAGCCTTGAGGATCAGGTGTGTGCTTCAGCTCTGCTTGGGGACCCAAGTGTTTTAACTGTGAAAGGCAATATTTTATCTGCGGGATCTTTGCTGCTGTGATGGAGTGAGCAGGAATGACTGCGGTGAATTGGTGTTTGCTTGATGGTGAGAGGTGAGAGCACCTAATACGGAGGCAAAATATCAAAAGCTGGGACCACCTGGAGTAAATAAATGCTGGGAAAAGACTTATGCATTTAAAAAAATGTTTTAAATGATATCTTTAACCTCTTAAATGTGACCTTGAAGCCTTTAACTTCTTACATATGGTATTGCAAAGGCATGGAATTGTGCACTCTTAATGCACCTCAGGAACTGTATCTAAAGTTTGACAAACTTTGGGTGGGAGGGGGGAAATCTCCCAAGTGTATCAAAATCCAACAGTTTTTACCAATATTGGGCTGAAATCAGAGCTGGCTTGCTTGCTTTCCTTTGGGATTTGTTTTTCTGCTCTTAAAAGAAAATATATGGCAGCTCAGGGGGCCTTTGGCCAGCTCAGACAACAGCTGTCTTCATACGACCTGGACTGTTGCTATCTCAGACCAAATAATCTTCTGTCAAGGCTATTCCCCTGACTGTTGGAAGCTCTCCTGAGCAGCTCTGTCCTGCTGATGGGATGGGGGTCCTGGATGGGTCGCACATTCTCCTCTGAACACACTGTAGGTGCCAGCACCACTGTCACCTCTGGAGCACAACAGTAAGGTTTGTGTCAATCCATCTGCTTCTGCTGAATTAGTGTTTGTCTTACAGCTCCATAATTCAATTGTTTTGTGTTTTTAAGTTCTGTGATGGGCTCTCTAATGTTATTTTTAATATGATGTCAATATTATAGAAGTCAGGAAACATTTGCTTTCACTAGCTGCTCTTTGATGTTCCCTGTGTAGTAGTAGCACTTGTAATAATAGATTCTGGGGTATTTTCCTGTGAAACCCTGCACTGGCCCTACCTGTTAATTGAGGGTACTGTTCTCAAAAGCACTGAGCACGCCTGAGCCTTTATGGCCATTTAGGTCCTTCTGAAAGTCTCACTGCACAGGTGAACGTGCAAGAAATAAAACAGCATCTTCCCCAGGAAGCCTCCTCACCACTGCTTTTTCCAGGCGAGCTGGTTTACCTGTGGTGTAAGATCCCTGCTGATGCAGAAAGGCCCGGAGTGTCTCCAGTCTGAATCCAATTAGAGAGGAATTGCGAAGCACTTTCACCCGGCAGGTTAATGCGCTTCTCTTATTTCTGAATTACATGCAAAATGTACTTCATTATAGGTGCTCTTTTGCTTACTTTCCAACATTATTAGCTTCTTTCTAAATCTTTCTTTCATTTGTTGATGTATTACACATAAAATGCAGAATAGCTCTTGGGCAGCTTCTTAGCATAGGCAAACCTTGAATGCACAAAACCTTGTTATCCAAGTTTTGGATAATCTGAAATTCATGTGTTTCCCCTGAATCCAAAATTCATATAGAAATTAAATGTAATCCCAAGCGCTGGTTATCTGAATCCTTCAGATATCCCTCAAGACATACAACTAATCAGGATCGTTGGTATGCAGCATTTAAGCATCCTAATTTTATTCAGTTAGGAAAAATATAATTTAATAATAAAACCTGTAGCATAGTAAGTCATCTGGATCCTTTTTAGGAGGGTTTAATGTTCTCATTTTCTTCTTCTTAGCACTTGCCATTAGGATCAGTGGAAAGGATTTGACTTTTACATACGTGGATAACCTTCTCTGGCAAAGGAGAGCAAAATCAAATCTCTAAGTTTAAAGGTCTGTTCCACAATTTAATTTTCAGACAGACTGACCGCTTTTGATGAAGATGTGGTTTTTCAGAAGCCGATGGCAGTAGGCACGCTCTATCCAAAGCTTAGCTTTGTTGAATGACACTTCATTTCACAGCTTACTGAAATTTTGTGTACATCTGTTAGGCACCAAGGAGGCAAGAGTGGAAGAGGAGGACAGCGCTCGCGGAGCTGCAGAGCACAGGGTGAACGGAGAGCTTACCGTGAATGCTGGGAGAAGATTATTTACAGAAAGAGAATTTACTTGAGTAGCACCGTGTCATCGACAGGGGTTGTTGAACTCTACCACCTGAACCAACCCGTGCAGACAACGTCCTTTCCCCCAGACATCCTCCCTTGCAGTTGCTGCTGCTGGGGCAGCTCAGGCCTGTTGCTTCTTGTGGCTTCTCCTACCTTCCATTGCAATCAGTAAGAGTTACAGTCTGGCAGTGAGGCGGATGCAGCCTGCTGGATCTGAGCAAACTGCTGGAAGGAAAAGCATTCTGAAGCAGTCTTCCTATTGATTCACCCTCCTGGAACATGTCTTCCATAACAATGCTTTTATGTGGCAGTGACATAGAATCATAGAATGGTTTGGGTTGGAAAGGATCTTAAGATCATCTCGTTCCAACGCTCCTGCCACCTGACCAGGTCTCTCAAAGCCTTGTCCCACCTGGCCTTGAACACTTACAGAGATAGGGCATCCACAGCTTCCCTGAGCAACCTGTGCCAGGGTATCACCACCCTGACAGGGAAGAATTTATTCTTTATAACCAAGCTAAATCTCCCCTCTTTCAGGTTAAAGCCATTACCCTTGTCCTACCACTACATGCCCTTATGCACGTGCCAGGTTCTGAAGATATGAAGGAAGATGACACGAGGCACATTTGCATACTCATGCTGGTGAGGTTGCAGCAGGCTCTGAGCTCAGGTCCCTCCTGCTCCAATGTTTTCTCTGTTTTCTATGGGCCATCTCCTCCTGCCCTTGGTCCTTTCAGGACTGATCTTTTACATGGGTATCACTCTTGGGTCCGTGAGAGCAGGTCAAAATGTGGGCTGGTTTTGTTACTGTGCTTATCCTCTTCAGCTTATCTCACTCTTCAAGATGAACTGTTGAGGTGAAATAAGATATGTATTGATTGAATCCTGCCAGGTTTTGGTAAAATGCCCTGAGATGGCCTGTGCCCCTCGCAGCGGGGGAAGGATGTTGGTGTTGCTCCTCTCACAGGGAGATTTCAGCCCCAGGGCAATGCTGAAACTTCCCATTTTCTCCCAACTGGGAAATGTAGAAGCTGTCTGATAGAGGGGGCTCTTGGGTGATGCACTGGGTCAGAGCATTATTCAAAGACTTTCTGGAGGTGGGGGTTGTTTGTGGGTTGGTTTTGGTTTGGTTTTTTTTTTAATTGGGTTTTGATTATTTTTAATTTGTTCATAAAAATCTCTCAGGCTTGTTCCATAGAGCCAAGTGTACAATATGTTGCCCTGAGTCAGGTGGGCATTAACCAGTCTTGGCCACCTTTGACTTTGCAGCTGATGTCTTGTATGACACCGTGAGACCTGACTCTGGCAGATGCGTTCACCCGAAGACTCTTCTTCCTTTACAACGTCTCTTGGCCAGTGCCAGTTCAGGTAAACAGACAGACACACCTCCTACTCTGATTTTTCACCCTGCAGAGGGTGGGGATGCTCCTGAGCAGCCCAGGAAGGGCACTTCCCACCTTTGCGTGCCCTGGGCTATTTCCCATGCACTTCAGCAGCGAACGTGTCTCCCCTTTTACTTATTGCTATTTCCATGCACGACGGTCGCTGTGGTGACAAAGTTCTGTCTTTTGGTTTTTCTGTTTGTTTGTTTTGGTTTAGTATTCTCAGCTCGAGTTGCATTAGCATAATTTTCCAATCTTTTCTACCAGATTTACAGTCTGTGACAGGCTTGTGTATTAGCAACTTATTTGGACGGATGGTACAGATGCAAAATTTAAGAAGTGTATTATTTGTCCTAGAGCAAGTGACTTGCGGATGTGTTTTGGCTTCTACCATCTACTTCTTTCACTTCTCTAACTCATTATTTTTGTTAAGGGAATACTCTGCGACTTTGTGCTTTGCTGGAATCGCTGTGGCTTTATTGGAGGCATCGGAAAGCCATCGGTGTGTCGTATTTTCTTCCATCATACCTGAATGCTTTAACTCCTGAGCCTCAGTAATTCATCTAGACACCTGCATCCCGGATGCCGCCAAGCGTAGCCCACATTGTGTGGTGGCAGAGTTTTCTCTTCAGCACATTATTTAATCCCAATTTTTTTACTCCGCACGCTTGAAATGCGGTGATATAAAGCAAAGAGCTGAGTATTGGCATAACTTACAGGCATTAAAGTCCGAGTGTGTGTGGGTAAGCTGAGTTACTTATCAAGCTGTATTTTGCTGGCGTTTCTGTGATGATAATACTGAAATGGGCTGATTATCCCTTCAGAAACATGGGAATGTACAATTTGCTGCATGCCACTGAGTGAGGGACTTGACCTACTTAAATCTCAGAAGAAAATAGAGGAAATCTGCACCATAGGATGCTGTCTCCGAACACACAGAATGGGTTGTATTGGAAGGGACCTTAAAGCCCACCCAGTTCCAGTCCCCTTGCTGTGGGCAGGGACACCTCCCACCAGACCAGGTTGCTCAGAGCCCCATCCAACCTGGTCTTAAACACATCCAGGGATGGAGCATCCACAGCTTCCTTCCCTGGGCAACCTGGGCCAACATCTCACCACCCTCAGAGGGAAGAACTTCTTCCTGATATCTCATCTAAATCTACCCCCTTTCAGCTTCAAGCCATTACACTTTGTCCTGTGGCTACACGGCCTTGTAAGAAGTCCTCCATCATTCCTGTAGCCCCATCACTGAGGGACATGCAGACTTGAAACATTGCTCTGACTTTGTTTTTTCTCTAAGCCTTCTCAGCATCAGGACACCTTGGTCAGTCACATGTCTGAACTCCACCATTTTCCTGCTTTAGGGAGCTCTGTGGAGCCAAATCTCCCTTCCCAGAGATGTTCCTAAAGTTACCTGGGTTCTGCACAGGCTGTCCTCTCTCTGCTGCCAGGTGGGTCATGGGTAAATTGCGATGCTTTCCCTAGCTTGTGTTTTAGATATGCTACATAATTCTTTGGCTGTGATGTTCATAGGATGACGTTAAATGCAGCAGCTGTCACAGAAGGCAAGAGGTGCAAAATAAACACCCTACAAAGGGTTGGTGTCAGTGAGGTCAGAGGGACCTGCATCTTTGCCCACCTTCTGCTCCCTTTTTGTGAATGATGCCAATGCGTAGTTGGCATTTTATGTTGATTTGGTTTTGACTGAAAACTTCTAAAAGGAAAGAAAATGGAAGCTTTTGAGGTTGTTTTGGGGAAGAAGAAACAACAGAGGAAAACCAGAATCATAACAAAGCTGATATAACATCATTTTTGGGAGTCCTGGACAGAAAGGTCACGTATTTGCATAACTCTCTTTAGGTTCAACTGCAACGGAAACACAGGAAGATGGTGAAGCATCAACATTTCCATGTTGTATGGCCTAGGTCAGTTTTTTATCATCATTCTAAGGGAAACTCATACAGTTTCTCAGTGCTTACCAGAAAATCTGTATCAAGATTTGGAAAGATTTAAGTGAACATTTGTGTGGTGGAGGCATCTCAGTCGTGCATGGGACGGAGATTGCTTATGGATGAATTTTAAAATCACGTGTGTGTGAGTGGATGGGTAAACCTGACACCAAATGTTATTTTCTTATTGTAGAAAGCACCAACAACAATTAAAAGATCATGTTTTCATGAAGTAATGAAAAAGAACCAACCAAACAACAAACCCCAACTGAAAACCAAACCCTAGTTCTGGATTATAAATTGTCTGTTTGAAAAGAAATTGCCTATTTTAAAATATTGTGACTTCAGGAGGTCCAGAGAAGCTAACGTGAGGTTGGTGCTCGAGGGCTGTCTCCATAGCAAGTGTTAATGACACTGCCCGTTGTGGCACCAGACAAGAGCCACGGTAGTGTTTGAAATTGCTTTGTCCTTCGGGGCTTGGAAAGCAGCAGAGGTTTACAAAGCGGCTGAGATTGTGCTTTACCTGGTGGGACCTCAGCAGGTGGGAGCAGAGACACCCTCATCTGTGCTGTGCTGTCAGGCTTGGGGCTGGCACATTTGCCATCACCAGCCACTGCCATCATCCAGGCTCAGCTGGGAGGAAGATGACCTGGAAAGACTCCACTTTAGGTGACTTTGATCCTGCTCGTGTCCCCAGGAGGAAGTTCAGCTTCCACCATCAGTAGCTCTCATAGCAGCTCCAGAAGACCTGAAGGCTGTTGAGCACCTGCACTTTCCCATCACATGCAAATACATAAACAGTCCAAGGGCCCCCTCCAGCAGCTCGCGTTTCAGAGCAGAACTTCCCACTTGGACGTGCCACTGGTGAGAGCAGGCTGCAGGTGTGGGACAGGGACAGGAAACCTCTGGCGATGGCTTTGGAAACGACTGAACGTTGGTGCCTGCATTGGTATTGCGACTGGAAACATTGCTCTGCTCTGGCACCTAAAGCACCGTGTAAAATATTGCAATTATAATTTTGAAGTGGGTTTTTTTGTTTGCTTGTTTTATTGGTTTGGTTTGGTTTTGTTTTGTTTTCCTGCACTGCAAGTATAGATTAAAGACTACCGCATAATTTTCATGGTGCATTGTAGCTTTCCCTTCTTTCAAAATGCAGAACAAAACTGATTTAAAAACAGCAAACACCAGCTGAAGGTTCGCATGGTTACACAACCTAATTATAAACATTCAGCGAGTTCCAAAAGCACAGCGGAGTAAATAAACGTATCGCACAGATGAAGAATGCATCCCTTATTGTCAGATATTGAACAGTTTTGAAAGTAATTAAAATCAAAGTATACATTCGAGTCTGCAATTTAGCAGAAGTTTAAATTTTGTTTTATAAATTGGCAGGTAGTTGAGGATAACCCCCCTATGCAAACAACGGCAATGAATATTCAGATTTCTGGAGTCAGAAAATGAGCAATTTCTGTTGAGAAGAGAAATTAAATGATTTTTTTTTATTTTTTTTAAATTTTTTTTATTCATCTTTGAAAATGAAAGGCTGGGTGCATTAAAGAAACAGCGCCTGTTGTTCTGCTGCCACCATTTATTATATGGGGGACTGAGATGGGGTTGTGAGCTCCTGAAAGCACAAAGAGCACATGGGTCTATTAATTCATTAGCAAGAGCGCAGTGAGGAGCATCTCCTCGCTCCCTTCTTTGGTTCGGGCAGCTGAAGTCCATTTTACTGCTGAATTATATTTGATGCTGGAGGAGGCATTCTCGAAATAAACAATATCATCCGCAAGAGACTGGTGCGAGATGATAAAAATCCATTTTATTTATGGTATTTTCAGCTCTCTTGTCAGTATAACGTATTGCATCACTGGAAAATATGGGATTTATTTTAACCTTGCTCTCCAAAGTAGATTTGCCATGTACCTGTCCACTGAGCTGTTGTTTTCCTGGGCTGATTTCTGATGCTGTGATTTATGTTTGGTTTTTCTGGGTCACAATAGCTGTGGCAAAACATTACATATTATGCCTCTCCTGGAAGTGTAACTGTGCAGACAACATCACTTATTTCAGCACTAACATGTGCATTTATTCTCTTGCTTCAGGAAGAGCAGAGGACACTTAACCCTTGTCTGCTTCAAGGCCAGTTCTTGCAGCTGTGACGAGACTCGGAGCTCAATGCCCTGGTGAGGTCGGCTCCTCCAGCTTCTGCTCTGCTCAGGAACTTGGGGGAAAAAAATAGACTAGGAATGGCTTGTAATCAAGATCCACTAGATCCCTTTTTTAATTAAGAAATGCTAACGGACTGGGGGGTTCCTAGGCAAAAAGCTACTGAGGCTGTTTTCTGTCTCTGTCGGAAAGCTAAGGTCTGGGGTTTTTTGTCCTCGCCAGCCAGGTGTGTGGGCTCTTCCTGGTGGTGCTTCTGGAGTGTGTTTTGAGAATCTGTGCATCTGTCTGCCATGGACCATCGCCTGGTCAGTGCCACCTGGATACAACACCGTGGTGTGATGTGGATGGTGGTGGAGATGAGGGTGCAGCACTGGGTCTGAGGTGAGGCTGGCTGCGTGCGACTCAGCTCTGGAGAAATTTCATCCCAAAACAATGCCCAGGAGAACTGACCAAGCACGACCACTGACACAGGAGGTCACTGCCGGTGTTTATTGATGAGTTTTTCCTGTTTGTTTTCTTTCTGGTTTTGTGTTCAGTCACGTCCTGTGCTTCCCAGATGCAGCGTTGGCGTGGCAGCAAACCAGCCTAAATCTGCCTTTTAACGGCAAAGAAATAATAAGTATTGCATAGAGTGATGACTACTTAATAATAAAAACCAAATCCCAAACCCACCCACCTCCAGATTTTGAGCTCAATGCAGTTGCATTTATAAAAAACTCAAGAATTAAATGCATTCTGTAGCTGAAGTTTCCTGTCAAGACATCTCCTCACTTGCTCTCTGGGCAGCCTGCACAAATTCCTTGTCCCTGAACTTTTGTATTTGCATTTTATTGGTCGTTGATGTTTCTTTTGATAAGTGGATTTTAAATATTTGCCTTTCAAGGTTTAAAAGAAATTAATAGAGATAAAATTTGAAAGGCTGAGAAATTAAAAGGCTTTTCAGAAGAGAAGTAGCTCAAAGTGGAGACACAAATACCAGGCAGTGGTTTTTATAAAAACTACATATTTGTCCTTGTGTAGATTGGTCCAGCTTAGACATTTTAGCTCATGTCAGTGTAAACTGAACTGCCCCAGAACAAAACTAATGAAATAATTAATTACATTAAAAAAAAAAAAAAAAATACTGCGCAGAAATTAAATAAAATATTGACATCAAAGGACAGTCAGGCTATATCTAATATTTGAGGATTTATTTTTTTTTTTGGTGGTGTTTTGCTTCTAATCTAAAGCTCTGATTTCTCAAGTCTTTTATTCTCTTAAAATCCAACTTTTGAGAAAATTTGGTCTTTTTAAACCTTTGTTTGGAAACATCTGCAGCTTTTGCCAGTACACACCTGATGTGCTGATTGACTCAAAGGATTTAAATCTAAATTTAAATCTGTCAAGCTGGCTATAGCCAGAGTGCAGTCGCACTGAAAGCACAATATGTTCAGTGGTTAAACTGCCCGCAGAGATCTGAAAAAAATAAACCTTTTTTGCATTTCCAGTATACTCAGCCTGCTATTGCCATGGTCTCCTTGGATGACTTTAATGCACGACCCTGATGTAACAGGCTCTGGATCCTGTCCTAGCTTTCCAAAACTCAAATCCAAACACTTCTTCCCTCTTTTTCCCACAGAGTTGGTTTATCCTGAGCTCCTTCAGCCCCTGAAGAAGCCTTGGGCTCTGGAGGTCTGTGCTGACCACTGTCCCTGGAGACCCTGCTGTGAAATGCCATTGCAGGTAAGAAGTTGGTTGGGGGTCTCATGGTTGGAAGGTCAGATCCTCAGCTGGTCCATATCCATGTGGATCAGATGAAATCAAAATAGTCACACACGTTCAGGCCACATGGAGATTTGACCCCTACCTTGATTATTTTTTTTCCTCTGCTGTTTGTCTCTGTAAAGCCTTATTTAAAAACAAAGGGAAAAAATTGTGCCACATGATTTGGCGTGCCCTGGATTTGCCCCAGGAGGTGATGTGGTTCAAATGCTCTAAGGTGGCTCTTCCTTCTCTTCATAAACCAATGACCAACGGCAGCACCTTGCTGGGAATGCTCTCGCCTCTCTAAGGAACGCTGCTTGTCTCAACGTGTGCCAAAATATTTGCTTTCTGCCTGTGAGTTCAGTGTGTACCTACAGAAACTAAATTGGAAATTGAATTTCCAAAGCAGTTTGCTTGTTTTCTGTGATTATTAACAACAGGCTGATGAGTTTTGGTGTCTGGGTTGTGGGTTTTGGTTGGTGTAGATTTTATACAGCGCTCGGATCCTGAGTTACGCTGAGGTTTGAGACGAGTGTTGTTGTAGCACTCAGAATTATTTTCTACCTTACAAATGATTTGTCTCGCTAATTTTAACCACATTTCTCATTGAAGGGAAGTCTTAACAGCTTTTGCAGTTTCCCTTATTTTGCAGAGAGATTTTTGTACCGATTGTTATAAGATAAATACAAGTCTGTATGTTTTACATGCACGTGAGCATGCTGATGCTGCAGCTCCTCTGTTTATTCACATGACTGGTTGATGCAAAGCTGGCTCTTGTTTTTTTTGGTTTTTGTTTTTTTTTTTTTAGGGATTTTTGCTAGAGATGAATGAAAAGATCAGGAGTTTAAGGGTCACTGATTGTTGGGGGCTGCCAGAGGAGAGATTGTCAACTGTCTCTGCTCGTCTCCCCTCTCACCGCAGAGGCTGTCGCTTTGGTTTGGAGGATGCTGACTGTGTTACCCCGACACAAAGATCTGATGCGGTCAAAGGAAATGACTAGAAAGAAAGTGGAAATGGTGAGTTGTATTGTTCTGGAAAGTGGGCGCTGGGGCAGCACGCTGGATCCACACCTCCCAGTTGGAGATATTCTCTTTAACTTGCTAGAGAAATAATAAAGCATAACTAGAATTAGGGAGTTCTGTGCAAATAAGGCTGCATCTGCATACAAGCATTTACAGGAAATGTATCTGCCTAAAATTTTACATGAATACAGAGGAAAGCTGGTAAGCTCCAAATACCCAGCCAACAAGCAGCAATGTCAACAATCAACCCCCCAGATTTTTGTGTTCCTGCTTACTGAAGATCTGTTGAAAAGTCACCTTCCTTGAAATTATTTAATTTTCAACCTTATTACCCTCCCTATGATACTCCTCGAAGAGCCTTGTGAAATATTTACTGCAAAGATAGGGAAGATTCTTATCAAAGTCAAGCCATTTCTAGGCAAATCCAGCGACACTGATTCACTAACTGTAAGAAGAAAGTCGTTTTTAAGCTGGAGTAAACAAACACAGGCTGGAATATTTGACTTAATCAAGATGTGACCGACTGCTGCCAACTTTACAGCGTGGTTTAGGTAAGAGGAGACATTGCTGGTTTGTTGGTTTTTTTCCATGAAATGAAGAGTAAGACAGTGAGCTAGCAGCTCAGTGAGCACTGACTTTAAATTTCCTGCTTTTTGTGTCAGAATGTTAATACTCAGAGAGATTCCCTTTCTCTATTGACTTTTTTCCTGGTGATGGTTTAGCAGGTTAATGTTTGAATGCTGATTCTCTTCCAGAGCTGCACTGGAATTGGGCAGCATTTTTTTGTTGTTGTTTTTTATGACTGCTGATAAACAAGTAAGTGCAGTAACAATACTGGGTTTTAGCTTTATATTCACTTTGTTTTACTGTAATTGAAATTATGCCTTAGGTGTAGAATTATCATGTGGGGTTCTTTTTCTGTTTAAGCAGCAGAATTCCTGGCAATTTTCATCTAGGGATTTTATTACCTTTCATACATCTTTCATTGTTTGCTTAAATATTGCAAAGTAGAGTTAAAAGTGGCATAGAATTGTTAAAAGACTTGTTGAATTACCTGATTTCTTCAACTAAAAAGGAACTGAAAGCCTGAAAGAAAATACAAGGATCTAAACAAGAGTATCAGGTCCGCATGCCAAAGTTTGTACCTAGATGAGGATTTTGACTTGCGGGTAAAGGACAAATTGCAGATCTTTTGTTTTTAAAGAATACTATGGTTTGTGTCACACATCTGCAGGTGGAAAAAGGGTGATTTCTGTAGTTTTGGTGGAGATTTAGAACAGGTTGTGTGATGAGGAGCATCACTGTCATCTGGGGAGTGGGGAAGAGAAATGAGATCAAGAAGCTAAAAAAAAGAGGGAATGGAGAAAAAAATGGGAAAAGACCCTCTCCCCAATTAGTTCTGGATATGGACTTGTGAAGGCAGAGAGTGCTAAATAAGTAACCTTGGGCAGAAGAACTGTACTTGGTGAATTTTGATGCCTTTTGACTTGAAAATCTGAAAAATGAGAGGTTATATTTCTGCCTGGATTCTTTTATCCTTTTGTTTTAATTTGAAGCCTATCCTTGCATATATACACTTAATTTGACTTTTAATACTAATACAAATAGTTGATTATTTCCTATATCATTGCAGTCATTATTATTTCACAGTCACGTGAACCATCAGTAGCTCAAACTAATTTTCAAATAGTTTCCAAACTCTATATAATTTATTGCCTCCCTCCAGGTTCTCAGAAATGTGACGTTATTTAAGTGCTTGGAGCGCAAAACTGTATTTAATGGTGTTCCAGCCCCTAACAGCTCTGTCACAGATTAAGACTTTAGGTTCTCAGGTATCAGAAGAAACCCCAGATACCCTCCCAATCCTGACTATGAACCAGAAGTGACAACAGACAGGAATAAAAGGACAAAACCAGCAAACTGTTGTGATGATCAGAGAATCACAGAATGGTTTGGGTTGGAAGGGACCTTAAAGCCCACCCAGTTCCAGTCCCCTTGCTGTGGGCAGGGACACCTCCCACCAGACCAGGTTGCTCAGAGCCCCATCCAACCTGGTCTTAAACACATCCAGGGATGGAGCATCCACAGCTTCCTTCCCTGGGCAACCTGGGCCAACATCTCACCACCCTCAGAGGGAAGAACTTCTTCCTGATATCTCATCTAAATCTACCCCCTTTCAGCTTCAAGCCATTACACTTTGTCCTGTGGCTACACGGCCTTGTAAGAAGTCCTCCATCATTCCTGTAGCCCCATCACTGAGGGACATGCAGACTTGAAACATTGCTCTGACTTTGTTTTTTCTCTAAGCCTTCTCAGCATCAGGACACCTTGGTCAGTCACATGTCTGAACTCCACCATTTTCCTGCTTTAGGGAGCTCTGTGGAGCCAAATCTCCCTTCCCAGAGATGTTCCTAAAGTTAACTGAGAAGGGTGAAGATCTTCCTAATTTCCAGTCTAAATCTCCTTTCCAGTTTGAAGCCATCTCCCCTCACCCTGTCACTACAAGCCCTTGGAAAAATGATGTTGGTCAGTGTCTGGTCGCTATCTTGCTGTGTGAGCCTGGCCATCACCAAGAGATCCTATGTGAGTTTTCTTGGTTTTACTGCCTTATTTTATCAAGCCCCTATACTTTCTGTCAGTAAGTTCTGCTGGTGATGTGGTGTTTTGGGATGGTGATGATGCAGGAGGGAAAAGGCAGTGCTGCTGGTGGTGTTTGGCCTCACGATACCTGGTCACAATGTTAGTTTATTTGCCCTAGGAGGGTCAATATTTATGTCTGGAGTGTGTTGTACTGTGAGTGACCTTTTCATGGGAGTTTTCCAATGGAAACAACCCCTTGGAGCTCCCCAGGGCTGTTAATACCAACATAAACAGAACCAAATACAGATCCCATTTTTTTAATTAAGTGTCTTTACCATCTTTTTTTAAAAGGTCTTAACATTGCAGGACCTGCTATTAATTGTGTGGGAAGCCTGCTGGCAAAAATCTCACGGGAAGATGTCAGTATGATTCTTGAATGCTGCTTTTCCTGCCCAGTCACCCTTCTTGCTCCAGTCCCCAGCAGTCAGGCAGGAGCAGAGGGATGCTCAGCCCCAGGCTCTGCTGCTGACCCTCTGTTTGCTCCAGAAGCAGCACCACCCTGATAGCAGCACAGTTTCTATAAATTAAATGTACCAGCTCAGGCTTTCAATACACAACATCCCTGAGCTTGCTGTGAAATGGTAGAAGCAATTGCAATAATTGTCAAGTGCCCCCCTCCAACCATGCTGGAGCACAGATCTTTTGAAGATCATCTGTATTTCATTTTACAAATATATATTGAAGTTTTAGTTCTCCCCTTCTACAAAAGATGCACGTAAGCTGACAGGAATTATTCACCACTCGGGACGTGTGACAATTTGACAAACTATTTAGTTTTTAAAATGTAGCTTCAAAGTCTGATTATTTTTTTTTTAGGAGTTTAAGTTCTGAATGTTATGTTATTTCTTTATTTTACAATTGCATGTAGGGACAGCACCAACCTTCTGATAAAAGCCTTCAGGACTTTGTGTGGGGAAAACTCTCTCCAGCACTTTCTTTTCTCTCTTGACCTGGGGAGCCCAGAACTGGACCCAGTACTCCAGATGTGGCCTCACTAGGGCAGAGCAGAGGGGCAGGAGAACCTCCCTTGACCTGCTGCCCACACTCTTCTTCACACCCCCCAGGAGACCATTGGTGGCCTTGGCCACAAGGGCCAGTTGCTAGCTCATGGGCAACTTAGTGTCTACCAGCAAGCTGAGGTCCTTCTCTGCAGAGCTGCTTCCCAGCAGATCAACCCCTCCCCTGTACTGGTGCAGGGGGTTATCCCTCCCCAGGTTCTCCCTATACCTCCCTCTCCCAGTTACTCTTCTCCTCAAAATCTCTGTGTATCAATAACTCAGCGGCTTGACTGGGGCCAGTGCCTTAAGCTGATAGTCATGTCTGTGTTGAACTGAAGATGTCAAGTTTATTTTACCTGAAGCAACCTGCCAGCTGTCAGCTGAGCACCATGAAGCTGGAAACGGACACCCTTCCTTTCCCTCAGGTCCCTGTCTGCTGGCTCCAGCCCAACCATCACCTTCAGCTGGGGCCTGGCACATGAGTGACTCTTCCCCTTTGTTGGGTACTGCCCAAGTGATGTCATACTGGGATTGCTATGGCTGAAGACCTGTGCTAATTAGCCCAACTCTTTGGTCACCCTGGGGATTGGTTGTGATGAGTCCTGAGGAGATTTTTGGATTACCCTAAAAACAAGGTCATAAGGCCCTTCTCTCCATTTTAGCAATTTTCAGCCGTGCTTTTCCTACTCTAGTGGTTTGAAATGTCAGGACTTGCTCATTTTTCCCCATTGGCCTGAGAAGAGGAATTGGTTCTTTTCTAAGAATCTTGCTCTTCCCAAGACTTAGAGCTGTCTTTTCAGAAAGAGAATGGTAAACATGATATTTATTTATATTTTAAAGGAATTGACATGATGAAAGTGGTTCCTCACTCTTCAGAAGCATTGGCACTCACGCCCAGGTGAGAGTTGGAGTCAGGAGTAAAGCCCTGGGTGCCTCCTGGCCACAGTGTGCCCAGGAGATGATGACACCCTCTCCAAGCACTTTTGTCAATTTTTAACATTAATTGAAAGCAAATCCAAAGAACTGCATTACCTCATTTTTCCTTTCTCTGTCTTGTGATTACATAACTATAATGGACAGGCACCTGAGCATTAATTTGGTGGTTTTGTATGATTTCAGGATTAAAAATCCTTTATGCATTTTTTTTTTTTCTTCAGCCCACAGAAATGTTCTCACTCTCAGACCTGCTGGGCTGGTGCAGAGCTGAAACCTTTTATTTTGGGGAGGTTTGCATTAACCCATCTCATTTTATCATGAGCATACATCAGCTCCAAACCAAATTTTTCTTCTGGTTTGTCATTTTTTTTGGTTCCTTAGTGCCGATTGTGTTTTTACAGCACACCTTACCAGTTGCCCTTTAGTTATATTTTTAGGGGATTGTCACATATTTCACTCTAACTTTTTTTTCTCTGTTGCTTAGAGAGAGGTTAAGTATGTTCTTGATTACTAATGTAGATCTTTTTTGTTTTTATAGCGCTGTTGAATTAAATGTGTTTGCTTTGTTGCACGGCTCCAGTATCAAATGTATACACTAAATTATTCCCCTATGTTTAGTTGAAGGTAGGAATTTTCTGGAGGGTAAATATATATGCAAATTACCTACACTGAGAAAACTTCCTACATTTTTTGCCTTTGCAGAAGATGTATTTATTCCTTTGGAAATATATCAATGAAAAGACCAAAATCTTTCTGGTTTTAGAAAACATTCTGGACTTAGGATTGTGGGGTTTTTTTCTGCATAACCAGGAGTTTCCTTGCGTGGTTTGTAAAGAACAGTGGGAGGAGAGACATGCAGTAGATGGGCTGGTTCATAATCACTTAAAAATGAAGAATGTGAGTTTATTTTTTTTTAAATTATTTGTATTGAGACATAATATGCACGTGTGCTTTGATTCCCATTTTCATTCCATATATTTATATTTATTATGACAATACGTGGACATGTTTACATTCAGTGTTACTTCATGAATTTTTATCTTTATTGATGTGTCCTGGCATGCTAAAACTAAAGTCTACTCAATAATAATAATAAACAAGCTAAGAAGAAAATATTTAGTGAAATGTGAAAAATCATATGAAATTCACTAGGAAATTTCAGTTCCCCAGACAGAGAGAGAAGAGGGATGCTTTTCCTGGGGTTATATGACTTTAGAAGGCAGACAGGTTTGGGTTTTTGAGAATGCAAATCATAGAATAATGGAATCATTTGGGTTGGCAGAACCCTTTCAGCTGATGGAGTCCAACCCTTCCCCTAGCACTACCAGGGCACCACTGACCCCTGGCCCTCAGCACCACAGCTCCACGGGGGGCTTGGAAACCCCTCCAGGGATCACGGGG
>JANHGN010015658.1:40903-59356 GCA_024605025.1 Megaceryle maxima
GGAGGGGTTTCCAAGCCCCCCGTGGAGCTGTGGTGCTGAGGGCCATGGGTCAGTGGTGCCCTGGCAGTGCTGGTGGAAGGGTTTGACTTGATGATCTGAAAGGTCTCTGCCATTCTAAACTATTTACAGTTCTCCAGTTCTGGTCCTGGAGGAGGCGTTTGTGTGTAGCCAGACATCTCTGCTGTGTGTAACCCTGCAGGTCCAGCCATGCAGAGCAAAGCAGACAACACTTCCAGCAGGCACGAGGGCCTGATCCAGCTTTGAGCCATGAGATGGTGGAGATGCTGATATGCATCTTGAAATCCCTGCAGGATGGCCCTGATGGAGGTCTGGGGAAATGATCAGGTGAATTGGCCTATGGGATTTGCTCTCCAGATGTACTTTTGCTTGATGTTATTTGAGGGCAAACCGTGGCACAGGTCTGACTGCAGCCCCCTCCTCACTGAGTGCAAGCAAGCACCAGGCAGGGATATTTGTGAAGGGGATAAATGAAAACTGTGAGGTGTTTAATATTTAAAAACTACTAGTTTGGCTGTTCCATTTATTTTCAGGCTGTCTCTGAGCCATGAAGGCAATATAACTTGACTTTGACAGCTGACCATTCCAGTGTGGGTTTGTGTTTCATGAGCAAGCATGTTCCCAACTGCCTTCAAGCAATCCATGTTTGGGGAACCTGGGGGAAATAGCACAGCAGTGCCTGAATCACGAGAGCTTGGAGATCTTACAACGTGTCTGCACCAGCAGGAGCTCCAGGATGGGATCTCACCAGAGCTCAGTGTGATGCACCCATCTGTGGATGTTGCCTTGGAACAAGAGGAGGAGACTAGCTTTTGAGAGCTGTAATGTTCTGACCAGGACAGACCATCGTCCCTGAGGTAAGAGCCATCCCTGGGTTGAATACACAAGTACATTTCTTAGGAGGGAAGCCATCTCCTTCGCAAGCTTGTTCCTCTATCTACTGCGGGTAACTGCAGTGCTGGGGGTTTGGTGAGTAGCATTGTTGAGGTAAAACCCATCTGCTTTCTCCTTCAGCGACCAAAGGTAAAACCTGTGCAGGTGCTGCTTCATTACTGTCTTGCTTGACTTTTACTGGGTGCTGGAGGTCTGGTTTCCCCCAGCTGCTGTTTTATGCCCTTCTCCAATTCACCTGGTCAATAATTAGGTTATTAAAATCATTTTACAAATCTGTAATTTTCTGAAATTCATAGCAGAAGGTAGAAACTAAAAGGTTTTGAACAGCTTTACCCCTGCTAATAACCAGAAATCAAAATCATGTCTCATATTTTGATTTGGGAATAATCTTTGAGCTATCCAAGTTTTAGCACCTTTTCAGGATATGGTTTAGTGGTCAGGATAATGTCAGGTAGATGGTTGGACTTGATGATCTTAGAGGTCTTTTCCAACCCTAATAATTCTATAAAGGAGAAACTTGACAGAGAGGCACCACAATTTTAATCTCAAGAGTGTACAAAACTCTCCTCCGCCCTGGTAGGTCTGGAGGAGAGGCAGGAGCACCTGCACAACAGCTACTCTGAGAAAATCCCTTGGGAATAAGAGAGATTGTCTATATCATTGCTCTGAAAACAGGATTATGGTTTTTGTTGGTTGGCTTATGAAAGTGGATGAGAAGGCTTAAAGAAAAAATAGTCTCCGCCCTCACATCCTGATGAATAGCTGAGCAAAGTTCATAGGAATTGGCTACCTTGCAGAATGGAGATTTGCTGTCTGGGACATATCCAAGCAATTATGGCCAATTCACACACTCGTTCAGCACGTGCTGTTGTGGTTTCTCCAGCTAAAACCCCGCTGGGCTTTCTACAACTTCACTGATGCCATGTTTAGTGACCATGCCACTCATAAGCTTTTTGGTTCAGAATAGCTCTGTCTTTCTATCTCTTACTTTAATGACTCTTCAAGGCCTGCTCATCAAGGCCAGGCTCCCTCTAGGGGCTTCAAGTCCATCCTCAGCATTTTGCAGTCACAGCATTCTGGGTGACAGTGATGCAAACCTTGTGAGCCAGCTGGGCAAGCCCTCATAGCAGGCAATATTTGCAAAGATAACATCTCTTTGAACCTTTGAACAAATATACTTTGAATTGTTTTGGGTTTTGTTTTTTTTTAATCAACATTTAAAACATATGGTACTACCTATATTTTTTCCCAAGTCATAGTCCCTTAAAATAAGGAAAAAAAAAAAAAAAAAACAAACCAAGAAAACTTTAGTTCCTCAGCTCCTTCAGATGCTCTGTCCTCCTCCACTGAAGGTGCACCGCTTTCAAGCTTCCTTGGGGCTGTTCCTTTATTTGCTAAAGATCAAAAGGTCAGGCAATTTCAGCTCAGTGAAGCTTCAAGTGAATTACATCATGCATAAAAATTTGCTATTTTCAAGCTAACAAACTTCTCCTGTGAGGATATTTTGCTCACTTGAGCAGAAAACAGGCTGTGTTAGCAGCTTTTCTGAGCAATGTTCTCTGATAGCAGACTGACGTGTGGTCTTCCATACAGACCCTGGATGAGGCACCAGCTTCCCACTCTGCTGCTGCCCTCAGAGGCCATCCACAGATTTGCTCCCTGTTTATTCAGCAGCTCCTTGGATCGCAGACAGAGAAATGAGCACGTGCTCGGAGTCTGAGAGATGTGTGCAATAACTGTTTTGAGTATCTCCCCCTAATCTTCAAAAGAGGCAGGGCTGGCACATTCCCCAACAGCTGCAAATGCCAGTGCCAGGACAGGTGGAGTCTGAGAGAGACAATTCCCAAGGAGACAAAAACCCGAAGAATTAAACAAGCTTTCTTGCCCATAAAGACTTTGAATATGTGAATAAAATTTTAGGTTCTGAACAGCTCAGGCAGTGAAAAATTAGCTCTACCCATAATAATGAGATTGTGAGGAAGTCTATAGCCTTCCTCAGGCAGGAGTATGGCGTTACATCATTCATTAAATAACAATGAATTGCTCGAGTTTGGGGCAGGCTTTGGTCCTTCATGGCTCTGAGTCAAGGACTTTTGCAAGATGAGCATCATGAGAGCCCACCTTAGCACAAGGCTCTGTCAGAGACTGGCTCAACACCAGATAATCACAGAATCATAGACTGGTTTGGGTTGGAAGGGACCTTAAAGCTCATCCAGTTCCAACCCCCCTGCCACGGGCAGGGACACGTCCCACTAGAGCAGGTTGCTCAAAGCCCTGTCCAGCCTGGTCTTGAACACATCCAGTGATGGAGCATCCACAGCTTCCCTGGGCAACCTGGGCCAGTGTCTCACCACCCTCAGAGTGAGACCCTGCCCTTAGCAAAGGAAGATGACAATTTGAAAGAGCAATCAATTTTGTAGAGTGGGCATTAACAGCTGGGAGTGCCCAATGATTACAGGTGTGGTCCTCATCACTGACACCCCTATCCACGTAGAGAAGCACCCACCCATCCGCCCTTCACCACACATCCTGCTGGCAGCCTCTGGAAAAGCAAAAGTATAACAAAGTGCAAAACTATTTCCCGTGTGGATCTTCGCTCAAGGACTGAACACCATCATTTGTGCCCCACCAGGAAACACCCTGGCACCGTGGTGACACAGGAGGTAACAAGGGACAGAGAAGAGAGAGGTGTGATGAAGTGAAATTCATCTATCACGGGACACAAAGATTAATCCCAAGTAATACTCTGCAGCTTTCTGGGTGACCCTGCTGGAGAAGGGGAGTGGCACCAGATGATCTCCAGAGGGCCCTTCCAACCCCAACCGTTCTGGGATTCCATGAGTTGATCACACTCCTCTCCTTCCCTAGAATGGTGAGCAGGATGGATGAAGCATGGAGGGTGAGAGCAGACCTGCAGCAATGTCAGCACTCTGGACACCATTCATCCTTCAGTTGTGTTCCCTGCAGCAGCTTTCAGCTCCTGGGCTGTGAGGCACTGGGCAAACATCGACCTGGTGTCTGGACAGTGTGGACCTCCTCGGCATCTTGAAAAGGCAGTAATGGAGCACTGGAGAAACCAGCAACGAGAAGAGGGGGAAGGGAACCCGGGAAGGAGAAAGAGTGATGGGCCTCTAACAAAACGACACCCGCTTTATCTTCTGATGTGCAAGTTCAGGTCTATTAAGTTTTCTCCATTTCTTTAATGCTGTTGTTTAAGTACGACATTGAAACAACGCGCCGCGCTACGGGAAGATAACACACACAATTTTCTTAGTGAATAGCAGTGTTATCTCATTTGATTAAACCCAAATAGATAGCGCAATCTAAGTACGGATGTGTTTGGGCAAGGCCTATGAATTTTAAGTCCTATCTCTTCCAGAATCACATAGCCAATTATTGTGAAACCACAAATCCTTGGGGACTGGCATCTAGCCAGAATAAATGAAAAATAGGTAGAAAAATATCATACAAATAGAATCACAGAATCACACAATGGTGGTAAAGATCATCTTGTTCCAACCCCCCTGCCATGGGCAGGGACACCTCCCACTAGAGCAGGTTGCTCAAAGCCCCGTCCAGCCTGGATCTGAACACATCCAGTGATGGAGCATCCACAGCTTCCCTGGGCAACCTGGGCCAGGGTCTCCCCACCCTCAGAGGGAAGAACTTCTTCCTAATTTCTGACCTCAGTCTCTTCTCTTCCAGTTTGAAGCCATTATCCCTCGTCAATGGAAGTGCTGTGCTTGTAGCATCGCTCCCCAAACTGGAAGAGCTTCCTATGTCTCCTCTCTCAGATATGTCTGTTGTGCTTACTTGTGGAGACTTGGCTTTCCCATAAAGTGGGACTTTTCTCTAGGGAATGCTCACTCAGTAACTTCTACTCCAGAAACAGAGGTTCTTTAATCACCCCATTGTTCTGCCCAGGGCGAGGTGGAAGGCTCTCCTCTCTTGCTAATTAGAGGGATTTTCTTAAGAAGGCCATTTCTGGAGAAATCCACCTTGTTTTCCAGAAGTTGCTCTGGTTGATGTGATTTGTGCACTAAGTGCTACATAAGATAACTGAAAGACCCACTAAGTTTTAGCAAAACCCTCTTCAGATTTTTTTATTCAGTATCACTGAGCTGATGTGTCTCCTGACCCACTCAGGAAGGACTTTCTGCAAGAACATGAACTGAGTATCACTCTGCTGATGATCTGTGACAACTTAGATACAAAACATAGCCCTAACCCAGGGTTGTGGTGTGTAAATCCAAACGTATGTGAGGTGTTCTTCAGGCTGAGATGAATTTGCACTACTATGCTGCTTGTATACTCTAAGCTGTGCTGCTATGGACTATAGATGAGTAGATTTAGACTAGGTGTAAGGAATTCTTTACAGTGAGGGTGGTGAGACACTGGAACAGGTTGCCCAGAGAAGTTGTGGATGCCCCATCCCTGGAAACATTCACAGCCAAGCTGAATGGGGCTCTGAGCAACCTGCTTTACTTGATGTTGTCCCTGCCTATAGTAGAGGGGTTGGAATGAGGTGATCTTTTAAGGTCCCTTCCAACCCAGACTGTTCTATGATTCTATGTTATACTGCCAAGCAGCACAGTTTGTACAGGATCCAACAGTCCTCACGTGTACGTAGCACTAGAAAGACAATTGCATTTTATAAAGCATTTGTATTTATCAAAAGGAATTACTGAATGATCACGTTAGACATAAATAGGAGAAAGCACATGGAAATGCTCAGGCAGATCTTTGTCCTGAAAAATACTTCAGAGGTGGTGGCAAATGGGTAGAGCACGACGTATGAAAACTCTAACAACTGGATTGACAATTTCTACAGACGCTTTTGGCCACCCAATAGGTTAAAATAAAAGCTGTGATTTTGGTTTTGCCAGTTTTGCCTTTGTTTAGAAGGTAAGTAGCACAAGCCACTATACACACGCATCTCTTCCTTGTGCTGTGGGTAGTGACTCTGTGGGTGCCAACACGGTGCCCTCCGTGCTGATGTGCCTTGGCTCCATGGGCAGCTCGGTGCTGGGGTGGGTAATCTTGTGAGGTGAAATCTACAAGAAGAGTTTTTGGTTGTTTGGGGGTTTGTTTGATTGGTTTGTTTTGTTTGTGGTTTATTTTTTCTTTTATGACCAGAAACCTTCCATTTCTAATATTTAAGGTTTGAAAAATGCGGTATTTAATGTTACAAAATCCTGCTGGTTTCACATTTTTTTTCTTCTGAATTTGGAAATTAGCTCCGAATGAGTTTATTCAAAAATGAATTATGATCAATCTATTTTAATAAGGAAAAGAGACAGGCAGGTTGCTTCATAGAGTGAAAACAATTCAGACTATATTAACAGTATAAAAATTATTATTTGAGGGGATCTTTTACAACTTAATTCCATCCCTGTTTTCTATTTTTAACCATTAATCAAAGCTTCTGGCTTGTTGGGAAATATAGTGAATCTTTATATCCCCAAAGCTTTTAAATTATTCACTGTGCTTACTGTTCTCTTTCTGACAGGAGATTATCCTTTTTAATTGGAAATTTCCTATTATTTGTGTCTGAAATGTTTGAAAGTAGAGCCTCAGATACTATTAATAGCAAATATAATGAAGGTGGGGGATGTATGGAGGCTTTTCATTGCAAGTGCGTTAACCGAGTCAGCTGCGTATGAACCACACTCAAAATGCAGCATTGTACAGCAAAAGTCCCACTTTTATTCTACAATTTATTTTCTTTTTTTTTTTTCCATTTCACTCCTCCTGTCCTTATGCAACCCCGTAACAGGAGCTTCTCCAAACTTTGGGCTTGGGTTCTTCATTAGAAACTTCCCCTCCTGTCAATGCAGCCGTTGGTTGTCACTGAAATGGGTGACGTATGTACAGTGAGATGTGCTGTGTGTGGTTTGGGCTCAGCCCAGGAGATGAGCTGGGCTGGTCTGCACCGAGGTCCTGTCCTCAGCTAGGTTCACCTTCAGCCTCAAGGGGTGATCACCAAACCTTAACAGTGGCAACTGGCTAACTCCTCCCTAGGTTGTTATTGATAGAAATGTTTAAAATCATTCTAAGGAATTGATTTTAAGTAGCTGTATCCCAGGATTTCATGTTTGACCTTTCCAGATTTTATTTGTCACCTGTAAAGATCTGCTCAAAAACTGCTGAAAGATTTGGGTTTCTTCTTTTTTCCTCTTCCCACTTTGAAGTTAATGATTCATGGAATCATAGAATATTTTGGGTGGGAAGGGACCTTTCAAGGTCATCTGGTGCAACCCCCTGCAGGGAGCAGGGCCATCTGCAACCAGAGCAGGGTGCTCAGAGCCCCGGCCAACCTCCCCTGGGATGGTGCCAGGGATGGGGCAGCCACCACCTCTCTGGGCAGCCTGGGCCAGTGTTCCAGGTTGTCGTTTTGCTTCCGAGCTTGGAGAGGAGGAATCTTGTGAGCCCTCTGGCCTATGAAAGTGTGATCATGTACTGGGTGCACATGATCAACCCAGAGAACCTGATTGTTTGTAAAGCATCATAAAAGTAAACAAAATCATCAAAACATCACTAAACTCCCTGTTTTAAACTCTACTTCTCAGGGTGAGAAGATACCCATCTTTCATCCAGTAAAGAAGAGACTATTCGTGCATTTCAGTCTGTTGGATGCTCAAAGACAACCAAGAAAGAGGAAAAAATAAAATCCTTCAGTGGCAGAATGCCCCATCAAATACAATTTTCTTTTGCTGAGGCAGGTCAGGGTGCTGATGGTGCAGCAGAACTGGTCTTCTCCAGCACCAACACCAGGCTGGGGCTTTTGTGCCCTCACTGGGCCATGCTGCTGGCCCTGGCCACCTCCTGTTTGGCTTAGGGGATTTTCTCAGAAAGGAAAAGCTCAGGTCTGTGTCCCAAGCTGCTCTCTGGGGATCTGAGAGATGTGAAGTCCACTGGGAAGGTGTATCTGAAGATGTGGCAATGTGTGAAGCTTCATCTAGGTAAGCCCTCAATCATAGAATCGTTTTGGTTGGAAGAGACCTTGAGGATCATTGAGTCCAACCATTAACCCAGCACTGCCTCCCAGTGCTAATTTATCTCTTGACAAATCTCTCTTCCCCCCCCTCCCCAGGACTGATCATGGGCAGCCAGCCCCTGCACAGCTCTGTGGGTGGTTCTTCTACCACTGTGGGCTCAGATCCTGCTGACGCCAATGGGAATGGGCATGCACAGGAGAAGAGGATGGTCCCCTGCACATCCTCGATCACCCAGATCCTGAGCTGAGCACAGGAGCCAACCCACAATTTAAATCCAGGTGTGTTTGCTGGGGAGCACATCAACTGGGATTGCACTGCCTGTAGACTGACACTTCTCTAATAATCACTTTTTCCTGGAGAGCTGGACTTGAGTGATGCATTTTTAGAGTATTTTAGAAGAACAATCATTTTGGAGGACTGCATGGTGTCTCATCACCAAAGAAGCAATAACAACATCAATCAGAGATGTGAGAGCACCACTGAGGCACTCCCTCCCTTTCTCAGAATGATGTAAATCAGATACATCTAACACCATCTACTGTGGAAAAAAAATGTGGGAAGATGCAGATGCTGCACCTAAATTTTACCTCTCAGTGCTTAAGTTGGGTTAATTGAGGAAGTGTTAGGTGCCAAAATACCTCAACAGATTCTGATCGTATTGTTACTACCTTTTCCAGAAATCCCATGGGAAGACTATGGAAGAACCATGGAAGAAAATGTTGGGTTTACCCCAAGAAATATGAGGAATTTATAAAAATTCAGTTGCTGATACAATCCATATGACTTGTTCTGCCTGGGAGACAGAATATTCTGCCTTGGAGGACTGATCTTTAGGAGTTGAGGATTTCAACCCATTTAAGGTATGCCCAACCAAAACGATACCAGAATGAATGAAAACTGATTTTTAAACTGTTATTTTTTTTATTTTTTTTTTTTTTAGCTTTATGCATTTTTCTGTCTATTTCTCTCACCTTTAAAAATCTGGGATCTTTTGGAGGAAGTACTGCAGTGGCACCTGGCCAGCAGAATTCCTCCACCTCAGCAGAGTATCCTACGAGAGGCTTTGGTGTTTTTATTGCGGGGAAACAATGCTAATGAGGAGAACAATTAGCCCTGGGTGCTGTCCTTGGTGATCCCACAGCAAAGGTTGCCACCAGCTGCTTGCTGTGGATGCTGATGGGAGAAGCCACCGAGCTGCTCCTTGTGCCATCGGTGATTGCAAGGGCGACTGGTTTTTGTAGGTAGTAAGATTTGTAAGATTTCTGCTATCAAGATGCAAAGGTACGAACCGATGGCTTCATTTGGAAAGCTCTGGCATGGCTTCTCCTTCCCTGCTCCTCTCAGCCTTAGGAACAGCCTTCAGCAGCTTTCATCTGCAACATCGATTACACTTCATATTCCTTCCTTCTTCTTTTCAATCAATGAAAGTTCCTTTTTAATTCTCTGAAATTAAGCTCTTGGTTTAAATGAGGAATTCTTGCTCACTGTCTCCCAGATGAAGAGCATCTTCGAGGCTGATCCCCACGCAGGACAAACTGCACATTGGCAGAGCTGCTGACAGGCATCGGGGCAGCTCCACGGCAGAGCAGGCCTCTGGCCACCCCCATCCCTGACAGATTTGAGTCACAGGAACTTGAAAACAAAACACCTTTCAGTAAGGAATGGCTTTGCAACAATACTACACACATCCCCTTCTCAGAGCTTTGATTTGTTTTTCATACTGGACCCAAAAAGCTCGCGTAGTTATCCACATGCTTTGAACCTCTTGAGCTGAAAATTTCATGAGAACAGCCTGCCTCATGATTTTCTGCTATTTCATGCTTCCTCTCTTGATGGCAAATTGCTTATGAGAACAGCCTCTTTTGTTGATTTCTGGAACCTGCCTTATTTTGGTTGCTGTTCTGTATTGTGTTTGACAGCATCTCCACGTGCGGGGCCGCGCAACAGGCACTGTGGAGAAAAAAGACCTAAAAGGTTTGTGAATCCTAAACGATTTGTTTCAAGCCGATGATGCAATCGCTGCTTTTCCCACGTGCACTGCCTTTTACGTTGTCTACGTCTGTGCACGTGCTGGGGCTCAGGACAGCATGGGACTGGCTCTGCACACCCTCTCTGCCCCCCTCCTCCTCCCTCCTCCCTCTGGGCCTCGCTCCTTTTGAGTCATTGCTACACGCATTTTGCAATTCTGCTATAAGGCAACCAACACCCAGCTTGTGCAAGCAAAGGCTTGACTCTCTTTCTGGCTGTGATTGCTGAAAAAAAAGATACTCAAAGGTGTAACCCTTGAGTTCACTCAGCCACTTGGCCGTGCCTGAGATGAGCCCTGATAAAAGGGACCCAGAGCAATTATATTTATTACTGAAGCACTGAACATGCTGTAGATTGACAGTTTCCTGAGAAGGTTTACCAAAAAAGCATTTTTTTTCATCTCCTGGCCAGATAACCCCAGATTTTACCAGCTGTCTAGTGACGGTGTGAACCGCACCGCTCTGAGTGACGCCGATGTGCTGGTTGCTTGAGGATGTTCCTTGTTTAACGATGTAGAGATGGGTTTAATTACACCTGAAAGACTGCTCCTGTCTGGCTGAGCACTCAGACCCCGTGGAGTATCAGACAAGCTGGGTATGTGACAAGTAGTATTTAAATGCAGTATGATCTTATGATTTATTTAGGTCACGGCGTAGTTGAATTATTAACGGCATTACACCGATTTGAAGAGGAGCTCTGAAGGACTCATTCACTTTGTTTCAGATGTTTGAAATCCGTAACCATCCCTGAGACCTTGCATTTCTAATGAGTTCATCCTTCTGATGTACTAATAACAGCATCAAATGGTAAAGGGGAGGGCGGGGAAATGAAGCAAACCGGAAAAGATGATACTGAAATTTTTATTGCAGACGCATCTCTGAAGTTGCTCTGCTGTAGCAGGTAGTGGGAGCTGCTCCTCTGGGTGCTGAGCGGGTGCTGGAGAAGTTATCAGGTGCTGGGTCACATCTTGGGTGATAAAAGATCATGATTATCACTGGTGACAATGCTGAGCTTCAACAACGGCGAAAGCAAGTGGCTGGTGTGCCTGGGACCTCTGTTCTTGGTAAGCAGTGTGCTTCTCGGCGGGGGAAGGAGAGAAATGACCCAGTGTGTTTTGCCAACTTCCACCCAAGGTGAAGCTGAAGTCTTTGCTCATCGAGGCTTTTTTGGGGAAAGTTTTAACAAGCTCACTCTACAAAGGTTTACAAAGACTACACCCAGAATTGATGGTGGGTTAACAAACGGGATGGACTAAGGTGGCATTCAAGCAAAATACCTGCCAGAGTCTCTAAACTCTCATGATTGAAGCGACCATATCTGAACTACTAGTTCCGAGTCTCAGAAATAATGTAATTCCTGGAGGAAAGAGCTGAAGGAGTTTCCCTGAACAGGGTATTTTTTTCAAAGAACTGTTGCTCAGCACAGGCACAGTAATGCTTTAACAACCACAATCCTTTGAAAAGCCGAGAAGGTTCGATGTTTTTTATCCAGCCTGTTAGCTGGTCTTGTGGAGTGAGTCAAAGCCACGTCTCACCTTCCCCCTCCTCCTCCAGATGCTGAAAGAGTCCTGTTCTCCTTTATCCCTGGGAAGTCCGAGGGTTGCAGTGACAGATTACTACAATCTGGCTGTAAATCAGCTTTGTGGGCAGCGGAGTGGCCTGGACCCTCTTTGGTGTGATGCTGCTGGTGGGAACTGAGAGGTGGGAACGGTCACCTGCTCAGCAGCAGGACTTGCCAGAGCAGAGAGAGGTGACAGGGCATTGATCTGAAGGTTCATGCAGATCTTATCTCTTCAGAGGCAACCCATGGAAACACTGCTCACTGGATAAACATAATTCTCTCCTATAACTGAGGTAAGGCTCAAAAACTGCAAGCCCAGGTGGGTAAGAGGCAACTTCCCTTCCTCTTTCAGCTATTGTCCACCCGTAACAGGAGATGAGGAGAGTCTGATGGCCATCAGATGATGGCTGCAGTGCATTTAAACAGTGCTCAGTGACAGCCATGAACAAGCAACGAATGAAATCCTGGTAAGGACGAGAGGGGCGATAATGGAAATAACAAGACTGGAGTGAAAAACTTCAGGTTTCAAATCCAACCTGTGAAATGAAAGTTTGGAATATCCCTGGGAAATACAGCGACACCAAAACACGTGTCTGTGTCCTGGGCTGTGCCTGTGGTGGAGGAACACCCCTGTGGAGCAGGAGTGAGGGTCTGCAGACCTTTGTGGTCACAATAATGTGGAATTTGATGTGTGCTGGGCAGTGTTTTTCTCCGTCAGTGTCAGCTGGCACAGCTCCGTGCTCCGCGTGCAACGGGGAGATATCAAAGCCTCAGGAACTACATATTTCATAAGGAAACCACATACCTGAGTGCTGCAATTCAGAAAGTGAAACGCTTGTTCCAGCATCTCTAATTCAGTATTACAAAATAGCATTAAAACAACACTTTTGGAAAAAAAACAAAACAAACCAACAACAACAACAAAAATACACCCCCCCAAAAAACAAAAAAAAAAATCCAACCAACCAAACAAACAAAAAAACCCCAGCAAAACAAAACAAAAAAACCCCAATAAACAAAACCCAAAAAACCCACAACCATTTTTACAGTCTAAACCCTGCACCACACACTAAGAACAGGCATGTGGGGATGGGGTAGTGGTTGTTGTGGAGTTTTAGTTCGTGCAGGTAGCAAAACCTTTGAAGTTATCAATGCCATTCAGTATACTTTAAATGCAATTAATCAATACCTTGATAACAAATGCACCGTGATGCCTGACGAGGTAATTACGGTTGAATTCTCCAGCTGTCTGGTACAGCTGTCACTAATGGAGCCTGGGTGAGAGGCAGCCGATAGCATCAGCCTGACGCGGGGCGGTTGCAAAGGGAAAGGAAGATGCTCAGAGAGTGTTTTCCTGGAAGCTGTGCTGAGTGGTACCAGGGACTTGTGCACCAGGGAGCAGTCGCTCTGGGAAATGCTGTCAGTCGGATAGAGTTTTGGAAAGGGCTACACACTGGGCATTGCAAATGAAGCTAAGGTCAAGGAAACCCCTTCTTCCTAAAACAAAAAAGGGATAATGTGAAATTAGCTCTTCAGTAAACCAAGAAAGGGTCCAGTACGGGTGTGTATAGAGGCACACCAGGGGTTAAATATCATGCCTGGGCAGCCCATGACTCTGCACTCTATCTACCTACACTTGTTCCTACCTCTTACCCATGGAACAAGTGAAGACAAGGGGAAATGGCCTCAACTTATGTCAGGGGAGGTTTACATTGGGTATTTTTCCCCAAAAGGGTTGTCCAGGCTGCCCAGGGCAGGGCTGGAGTCCCCGTGATCCCTGGAGGGGTTTCCAAGCCCCCCATGGAGCTGTGGTGCTGAGGGACAGGGGTCAGTGGTGCCCTGGCAGTGCTGGGGTGATGGTTGGAGTAGATGATTTTAAAGGTCTTTTCCAACCAAACTGCTTGGGTTTTTTTGCTTTAAGTTATATAAGGGAAACATTCAGTTCTGCACAGTGATGAATTTGAGAAATGACACTTTATAAGCCTCTAGGCCTATAGAAGCCATCAAACTGAAGGAAGTCCAACTTTTGTAGACTATTTCCAGCCCAAATCATAGAATCATAGAATGTTTTAGGCTGGAAGGGACCTCTAGAGGTCATCTGGTCCAACCTCCCTATACAAGCAGGGACATCTCTAGCTAGGGCAAATATCTGAGCAAATAATCTGACAAAAAGCTGCTATGAGACATATGGCTCTATGAGTTACCAAACATCCTTTCTGGGTGGTCTTACAGAATTTTCATGCTTGTTTTAGGACTGACATTTAAATTTGGTCTGATAGCAACATACCTAGATTTCCACTTAAAATGTTAAAACCTTGCTATAGCAATTATGTAAATATATTTCCATTATTTTATTCTGTGATATATGCATGGAACAACTCAGAATGTCCTTAGGAGATTTTCAGCACCTATTTTAAGTGAATGCTGTTTGCTGCCGGAGCCAACTCCCAGTCAGGGTACGGAAGACTCATCACCGTAGTGTTGCATAACCCTTAAAATACATAAAGTTTGTGGAATTAAGGGTTAGCTCTTATAGGAAGACTGTGTGTTTCAATTTCAGTAGGGTATGTAAGTTGAATGATATGAATAGCATTAGCAAACGTTTCGGGTGTTGTTTCAGGGACGCTGTTGTGGATTTGCAACTGCTTATAAAACCTATAGATATTTCAGAAAAACATGTGACTTGATTTTAAACACGATCAAACGATGCTGCTGTGCTCACTGCACAAGGGGAGAGAGGTTGGCTAATGTGGACCGTGTAAAAGGAAGGAAGAAACTATGAGCACTAGTGGAGTGCTTCCTTCCAGCCTCCTGATGTCAAAATGCTTAAAGTTCATCATCCTTTTCTGCAATACAAATTGCAATAATTATAAGGTGTATCCACCAAACGCGTGTCGTCTGCCTGCGGACCGACCAAGGCAACACCGTTAAAATTCAAATGAATGTAAATTAAAGTTGCCTTTATCATATGATGTAAATAAAAATAACACTTGTGGCAGCCTCCACTTGTTTTTAATGGATTTTACAATTATTGAGATGGATGATTTTATAACAGCAGGGTTGGTCTAAAGGCCTGTGAAATGAATGCTGGGGGTGACAGATACCGAATGAGTTAGATAGCTGCTTTCTCACCCATTCCCTACAAAAACTCTGCCTCTCCATTCCTTCAGGTACCAGAATGACAGGCAGCCAGAGATCCTTCTTGCCAAGCTGGGAGCAGCTCCCTGGTGCTCAGCAAAGACGGTTTATGCCTTGGTGGTCCCCACAGTTCAGAAACAAAGGTTGGTTTCTCCATGCAGCCTTGTTACACCCAATAGAAGGTATTTTAATTTGGAGCCTGTGATGATTGATTGTGCGTGACCATTTCATAGTGATTAGCCTATTTGTCCTCGGACTTTCTCAGGTAATAAACTATTTTTTTTTAACACACTTCTGATATTTAGTAGAGAAGGAGTCAAAGCCAGGCTATTGCCCTGACCCAGCAGAAAAGCACAGCTCTGCTGCCTGACGGCAGAACTCAGATCTCCACTGAATGAGTTATTTTCCTGAGTTTCAAGCAGAAATGGTTGTCCAGGGCTGTTCCAGGCTGCCCAGGGCAGGGCTGGAGTCCCCGTGCTCCCTGGAGGGGTTTCCAAGCCCCTCGTGGAGCTGTGGTGCTGAGGGCCATGGGTCAGTGGTGCCCTGGCAGTGCCGGGTTGGACTTGATGAACTTAAAGGTCTTTTCCAAACACAATGGTTTTACGAAACTACGTTTCTAGGAAAGGATGTGCATGTAAATAGAATCCCTCACTCCTCCACTCCGACATTCCCCTTCGTACAACTGCCGCTCTTTTTTGGCTTGACCCGGTGCGTGCTTGGTCAACAGACATCTTACATCCATGGGCAATCTCCAGCTTCCCATCCCTCCAAGCTCAGACTGGTTATACCCCTGCCAAACTCTGAAAACTCACTGCGAGAGAGAAAAACTCTGTTAGAGAGAGATTTGTAAAGCTAAAATATTGCAGGGTTTGGGGATCTCGCCCATATAGTTTGTAAGGCTGAGGAATACATTTAAAAGATGAATTAGTTAATATTAAGACATCCCCCCCTCCATAAACAGGGATAATGGATAATGTATAGCACAAGTAGAAGACGCTGTCTTCACCTCCAGCCAGAATTGCCAGTATTTATTTATTGCCAATATTATCAGCAGTGTCCTGAGACTGTGTGCACGGCCGTTGCTTGCAAACCGCCTCGATGTTTTTAGATGAAATGTAAGATGGATAAAAAGGGTCTTCATTCTGGCAGTTTGATGAATAATTACAGTATGGTAGCTGCTAAAAAGCTGTGCCTGTAACAGGCTTCACTATCGGAGTTACGGTTGAAAGAGGAATGGTTTATTTTTACTCTATTAACAAAAGCTATATCTACAATCAGAGAATTGACCGGGTAGCTCCAGTCCTTTATAGGTGGGTTAATACATGTTTAATTAAAATCTATAGCATTGATCTTTGGTAGTGCTGAATATAATGGCATTCGCAGCAAGATGAGCCTTGCTTAAATCCTCAGACTCCAAATATTTTCCCAAATCTACGCCCTTTGCAGTAAGTATGGTTTGGGTTTTTTGTTTTTTTTTTTTTGTAATTAATGAAAATATATGAACTTCCTTCAGTGTGAGGTTTGCTAATTAGAAATCAGCGTCTGTGATGAAACAGTTGCACACCAAGAAAGGTTCCATCAGGACTAATTTTTTCAGTCTTGTGCCTATGATTTTCTGTACCTGGAGTTTCTCTGCGTGGTTGAATGCACAGTAATGATGTGAGGACACGTGCAGGCTCCCAGTTTGCATGACTGGAGATCATGGCTGTAAATGTAGTCTCAGAAATTAGAGTCTGCTTGCCCACAGTTCTGATCTGTAAACAAGGCTTACATTTGGGGAATGTTAAAAAAAAAAACAAAAAACAAAAAACAAACCAAAACTTTATCCTGATGATGTCCCTGTAGTGCAGGAGAGCACATTGGCACACGGAGAATGAAAAGATCCAAACTGAGCTTTTGTTGTGATGTCAGGAATAAAACAAACCCTGCATCATCAAAATTTAAATGAAAAACCCTCCTTACCATATTCTTTCACTTATCACACTGGTAATATATGAACCTTTTGGTCCTGCATTAATCATGCCAATAATCTGGCAAATACCAGAACTAAGATTTCAAAGTGACAGTGGTGGTATTTTGGATAGGAACCAAGTGTGGTGTCTACCTGAGGAGCTCACTGCACTCCTCATTGCTGAGGACCTCACAAATAACTGCACCTTCATGAGTGTCCTGGAGGTGGTGAAGTTTGGGGCATAGTTACCTCAGAGTAAACCACCTCCAAAAGGTTTGTAGCAGATGACCCAAGGTTGGACCAGGCTACCTTGGTTCATTTTCTTGAACCACTGGAGCTTTGATGGAACAACATTTGGTTTCTGCTGAGCCCAAGTCTTTGCTCTCAGGGTACAAAATCTGCCATAGTCAGACTAGAAAGAATATGGGTAAAATAATGTCACCAAAGTCTTCAGAACGAGGTGATTTTAATGTGCCTAATGATAGCAAAACACTAAAACACTCTGCTAAGTGCCTCCTCACTTTCTGAAGAACGCTTAGTTTGGAATTCAGCCCAGAAAATGCATCTGCCCCTGCAATTTACACCTCATTGGAGAAGGCTAGAGAGGGAGGAAATGAAGATGATTAATTAAGGAAAAGTGAATTAGTCTCACTTCGTAGGTAGCAACTGTCGATGATTTTCCTTACAGAGGAAAGCTACTTGGGGGCTGGCTTGATTCTGAAATAAGGACTGAGAAGCGTGCGTGCAATGAGCTGCTGGTACCAGCTCAGGTGAGTTGATCAGGACTTTGTTGAAGAAAGAAAACTTGCATTTTCTCTCAGAAGTGCCCTTTCACTGTTGTTCCATTGCTCTCTGTCCATGAGGCTTTGGTCTCACTTCAGTCTACGCCAAGGATGATGCTAATATGGTTATTTCTGAGACGTGATTCTAAAGGAAAGATGATCACTCTTGAGAGCAGATAAAACTTTCCTGAAAATATAGAACCATAGAATCTTGTTGATTGGAAGAGACATTTGAGAAGATAAAGCCCAACCGCTCCCCCAGCACTGCCAGGGCACCACTGACCCCTGTCCCTCAGCACCACAGCTCCACGGGGGGCTTGGAAACCCCTCCACCTTTTGGGTGGCTTTCAAGGTCACCCTTAAGTGAGAGAGGGAAGAATGGGTGATGTGCAAGAAGTGTCCTGAGATGAAGAGGACAAGAAAACTTCAAGTTGATCAAGATTTTTGAAATTAGTTTTGTTCTAGCTAGACCAAAACTTGTTAAAAAATCAGTCAATTAAGGTAATAGGCAGCACATTCTCATTCTAGGAAAAGAGCAAATAAATGAGCGGCACAAAAAAAAAAGAGAAGTATTTTCTTCTGCAAAACCACAGGTACTTAGATTAAAAGGATCAATAAGCCATCTGTATCATGGTAAGAACAGTCATAAATTACTCAAAAATTCTGTTTTCAAACAAATCTTTAGGCATATGGGCAAAGACAGAGCTGCTAAGTGCTGCCGCTGGAAGCCATCCCTGCATATTGCAGATGTAATGATTCTGTCTCCTGTCATTGGCAAGTGAGTGATGGAAGGAAAAAATGGGCCAACAGTGACAAAGCCTGAAGGTAACGCAGAATAAATTAAGGAAGTAACTACTTTAAAGTGTGTGCTGTGCGAGGTGTTTAAAACCCCAGTGTTGAGTCGGAGTCTGAGCAAACCCCATCACCCAACACTTGTTACAACACCATGATGGGAGAAAAACATTCATTTTCAAATTTTTGAACCCCAAAATCCCAGCATGGTGGACTTGGAAGGGCCCTCTGGAGATGCTCTGGTGCCACCCCCCTGCTCCACCCAGCAGGGTCACCCAGAGCAGGGGGCCCA